>PVJI01028406.1:0-16549 GCA_004026765.1 Micronycteris hirsuta
AAAGGGATTTATATAAGGCATGAAGGGATATCAATGGGGGAGTGGTAGTGGGGAGAGAGGGGGAAAAGGTGCAGAGAATAAGTAGCATAAACGGTAGGTAGAAAACAGACAGGGGGAGGTTAAGAATAGTATAGGAAATGTAGAAGCCAAAGAACTTATGTGTATGACCTATGGACAAAAACTAAAGGGCGGGGAATGGGGGGGTGGGGGTGGAGGGGAATAAAGGGGGGAAAATGGGACAACTGTAATAGCATAATCAATAAAACATATTAAAAAAAAAAAAGAAAACCACAAGGAGATATCACCACACACCTATTAGAATGGCCAAAATTTAAAAGATCATCAATACCAAACGGTGGTGGGCACATGGAGTGACTGGAATGTTTAGGCATTGCTAGTGAAAATGCAAGATGGTACAACAAACTGGAAAACAGTTTGGTAGTTTCTCAGAAGTTAAATATACACTTACCAAACAACCCAGTAATTTTACTCTTAGGTATGTTCCCACATGTGTCCCCGCAAAGACTTGCACACAAACATTCATAGCAACTTTATTTACAATAAGGAAAAGCTGGAAACAACCCATGTGTCCATCTACAGACAAGTGGATAAACACATTGTAGTATATCCATATGAGATACTACTCAGAAGTAATAAAAAAAAACGAATGAATCTTAAAACTGAGGAAAAGTGCCAGACACATCAGAGTGACGTTATATGCAGTCTAGGGAACAGTCGTCTACAGTGACAGAAAACAGACCAATAGCGGGGGCACTGACTGGGAAGGGGAAGGAAGCCTTTGGGGACAGTGTGAAATTTTTTTTTTAAGATTTTATTTATTTATTTTTAGAGAGAGGAGAAGGGAGGGAGAAAGAGCAATGTATGGTTGCCTCCCACATGGCCCTCACTGGGGACCTGGCCCGCAAACCCAGGCATGTGCCCCGACTGGGAATCGAACCGGGACCTTCTGGTTCCCAGCCCGCGCTCAATCCACTGAGCTACACCAGCCGGGCAGTGTGAATGTTTTGTTTTTTTTTTTTTAAAGATTTTATTTATTTTTAGAGAGAGGGAAAGGGAGGGAGACAGAGAGGGAGAGAAACAGCAATGTATGGTTGCCTCTCACATGGCCCTCACGGGGACCTGGCCCACAACCCAGGCATGTGCCCTGACTGGGAATTGAACCGGGACCCTCTGGTTCCCAGCCCGCGCTCAATCCACTGAGCTACACCAGCCAGGCAGTGTGAATGTTTTTTATTGTGATTGTGTTGGGGGTTACACAGGTACATACATGGTCAAAATTCATGAACTGTACAATGCTCACTTGGGTACTTTTCATTGTATGTAAATAAAGCTTAATAAAATTTAGTTTTCAAAAAGCAGATACCCATGAAAAGAATGAGTTCAATGAGTAAATTGCTATGGAAAGAGCACTAGAACCCAGTATTAAGAGAAAAGAAAACCACGAAGCAGTATGTATAGGCTATTTTTAGGATGAGCTTTTTATATTAAGTACTCAACATGTGCAGTGTTAAAAAAAGGGATATTTCTCTACTGATTAAGATAGTATTTGAATTTTTATAGGTATAATAAGCCCATCCTCAAAAAATTGATAAGGATGCTCAACAAAATCAGCTAATTTACTTAAAAAAACAACAAACCCGTGTGCGGTAGCTCTACTCCCGGAACTCAGCAGAAGGGCGCCCCCCAGCCCTTGAAGCCTCCCAGGAGTGTGTTTCTCCGGCCACCACTTCTCAGTGACTGAGGTGGGCAGACAGACGCCTGGAGTCCAGGAGAACCTCTCTGCCTACCCAGGGCACCTGCAGCTGTCTCCAAACCCCTCACAGAAGACACCTCCAGGGCAAGTCAACCTCTGGGCTGAGCAAAGGAGCAAGCTTGGGGCCATCATTGAAATAAACGACAAATGGCCTCCAGAGTGAAACCGCTGCCACGCAGTCCCACCTGCTGCCCACGGGACACGGGAAGGGGCTGGGGATCTGCCACTTTGGCCTGCTGGGGCACTTGGAAACACAGACTCCCAGGGCCAGCCCAGACCCACTGAGTCAGAAAGGGTCTGACAGCCACCTGGCTCCCGCACGAAGTCTGGGAGGTCTAAATGCTAGCTTGTTTATGGCCCTGAGGAGCACTTGCTGCCCACTCCGGAAATGATGCCTTGAGTGCCAGCAAACCAGGTCCTACATGGTCCCAGGAAGTCACTTCACGGTGACTGACCCACAGGATATGCCCCATAGCACGTCCCACTCACCTTGGCCCAGGCCAGTTTCTCCTGAATGGCAGTGTTGCTGGGCTCCACGTGGCGAGCAAACTTGAGGTTGTTGATGGTATATTCATGGCCACAGTACACTCTCTGAGGAAAAAGCCAAACCCATGAGCCCTGAAGAGACTTATTAATCCCTCCTCACACTCCTCAGAGATGGGCCTCAAGGGCCCTGGGCTGGGCCAGTGACACCCAGGGAGACGTGCCTTAGGACAAGACACTCCTTGCACGTATGTGAAACAACAATAAGAAGTACATTGACAGAAAACTCGCAGTTCCAGAGAAAATGCCTCCGCCCTCCCACTCTTCCCCCGACACAGGGGTAACCACAGGAGGTGGGGCAGGTGGGACAGGAGGTAAGGAGAGCAGCCAGGGAACTCGTAAGGGCTCTGCGTACTGTGTCAGGAGGGAGCCGGCCCAGGACCTCGAGCAGGGCTTTGTACATCTCGTCCGCTGTCCCTTCATAGAACTTCCCACAGCCAGCCACAAATAAGGTGTCACCTGAAAGCAGACAGCCACAGGGCAGTGAGGCCAGCAGTACGACACACCCCTCGAGAGGCTGATGGTTCACTATTGGACGATGCTGACCACCCACCATCTGTGGGCCAAGGCTTGTCCCCTGGGCTGACTGGAGCCCAGCCTCAGATGTACCCTCCACCTAGGTACCTGACAGGGTCCAAAGGCAACCCATAGCTCTTGGTTCCTACCTACCCCAAAGCATTCCACTGAAGTTTCACCCACTGGTACCCTCAGCCTCCAAACAGCATCTCAAACCCAAACCTTAGAGTCACGCTGACTCCTCCCTTCATTGCCCAGTCCCATCAGCTATACTGCCAAGATCCCCACACCCAACACTTGTCTCCACCTGCCCAGCAGCCCCCGTTCTCAGGCATGGCCTCCCTGCATCTTCCCTTATCCCTGGCATCCAGGGCCATCCTATAACCTCCATGATCTCATTGGCCCCACATGGGCACTCCAGAAGCCCCTCACAAGGGACCACAGACCACAAGGGCCCTCAAGATGCAAACCTGCCACTGGCAGATCACTCCTTCCTGCCTCCGACCTTAGGATAGTGTCCCCTCTGCCTGATGCCCACCAGGTCTCTGTGCACTGCTGCTTCCCTCTCCTGAGAGCCAGCTCCATGCCAGGTGGAAGCCCACAGGCATTTGTTCTCCCGGCCCTTTAAATGAGGAGGGCCTGCGGCCCCTCAACACTGAGCAACATTCCTCTTCCATCAGCACTTGCGAAGCCTCTTCCCCACCCCACACAGCAAAAGCCAAGGCTTTCCCTCAGAAAAAAACTATGGAGTATGGTAGGGGGTAGCCTGTGAGCAGAGCCTCAACACACGGGACAAGGGCCCTGCAATTCGAGTCTGGGGAGTGGCGAGAGGCCAACGAGGCCCAGAGGAAAGCAAGCCACTTAGGTGCAGGTCCTGTCCAGGGACAGGCAGCACCTGCTATTTGCACACCCAGGAACTTCATGAACCTTCTGCGGCTGGGGCCAGGGGGCCAGGTCCTCATAGGGCTGCGTCACGGCAGCAAGGACACTAAGAGAGCCGGGGCCTCTATGTCCCTCCCTGGCAGCCAGGACCACCGTTCTCCTGCACCCTGGCCTTTGTGCTCTCTCTCACCCTCTACCGTCAGCTGCCATGAGTGCCGGGGGCATACCACCTCTCCAGCAGGCAGCCCCTCCACCCCCGAGTCTTGTGGAGCTAGCCATGGTTCTAGCATCTAATGCAGCCTCCTTCCCCAGGCACCAAGCTGTTTCTGTGGCCCTGGCACTCACTGCCATGAGCTGGGGTCCAAGACCCGAGGCCCCAGACTACCCTAACCCTTCAAACGCAAATGCCCCACTGGCCAACATGGCAGTACCCTGCTCCACCTTCCCCGCCTCCTCCCAGGACCTGTCAGCGCTCAGTCCTGCCCACCACACCCCAGGGCCAAAGCCACACCCTTCCCTGTGCTGTCACCTCCTCGGACTACATCTTAGGGGAAGGAGGCACAGCCCTGGGTCACTCAGACCTGGGCCTGAAGCCCAGGGCCATCATACTCCCACCTCTGGATGCTGCAGGTCCCTCTGCTGCCCACACAGGCCAGCTGGGGCCCTGCAGGGCCGGCCTGCTTCCCGCACCACTAGTCCTTACTGTGGATGCCCCAGGCCCCTTAGCTTAGGCCGAGTGGGGACTGAGGACACCGTGTGATTTTTCACATATTTATTATTAAAGTCACCAATAAGACAGCATATTCCCTGCCAGCTGCTGTCACATGGACAACAGTAACGACTCGTGCAGGATGTGGTTCAGGTCCGTGTGCAGCAGTCAGCCCTCCACACCTTCCGAAGCGGGGCTCGGCTTCTGACAGCGCAGTCCCCAGGGACCCCCACCCCCAGGTCCCGACAACCCTGAGCGGCTCTGCCTTCCCCGCTGACAGACGGGCAGGGCAGACTGATGTCAGTAGGAATGAGAGCGCGATGTACTGAGGGTTTGCCAAGCTGGGCACCGGGGGCTCACCCCTCACCTCAGGCCCACACCACTCAGCGGGGAACACTCTGCTCTCACCACACACACGGCAAAACCACTCAGGGCAGTGCACACGTGGCATGCGGGCCAATGTCCCTGCTCCCCACTGCCATGGGACTTCGCCCATTATGAGACCACGATGTGCCCAGGGACCTGCAACCTGACCCGCAGCCCCACGGCTCCATCACTGCAGTAAAGATACTGCAAGCAGCTGTATATTTAAAAAAACAAAAACAAAAACCTTAGATCTGGAGATAATTTTTTTAAAAGTATGGAATGTTTCACGAATTTGTGTGTCGTCCTTGTGCAGGGGCCGCGCTAATCTTCTCTGCGCCATTCCGATGTTGGCGCGTGTGCTGCCGAAGCGAGCACGGACTGGAGGTAATTCTGGGTTTGTAGACAAGCTGCGAAGACTATCCGGAGGCCCCTGTGCACCCGCCTTGGCTGGCGTTTTCCTTAGCATCTTATGTCACCTGGGTATTTGTCAAAACTACCAGCCTGCATCCCCACGTTGCTATTCACTAAACTCTAGCCCAGACTCGATGCACACTTCCCATCAACACCCTTTTCCCATGGCAGGATCCACGCTAGGAGCCCACCTTGCATTCAGTCATCGTATCTTTAAACAAACTCTCATGGCAGTTACAGTATCATGATTGTAACTTAAACTTCTGGAAGACTCAGAGCTCAAAAGCCGTTTACAGTCATTAAAAAGTTAAGGTGGCAGCAGGGTTCCCTGGGGCCATCAAGCTGCTCTTGGCCGGGCAGTCTCAACCACGCCTGCCCATCGTGGCCGCTGGCTCGCACCACCCTGGTTGCCGCACGGCCACTCCACTTCATAGGTTCCCCAGCCAGCATCGATGTTCCTTCATTTTCTCTCAAAAGAGGAAAAATACCTCCGACGGCTGGCAAGGCCTGCTTGCCCTGACTGAGTGCTGCTCACACAGCCCAGTGCTGGGCTGTGCCTCACACGCCTTACTCAGGGTCACAGCCACTGCAGACTGTGGCCCCTGCCTGAACTCATCCGGCACCACCTGAGCTGTCTGGGCTGCCAGGCCGGCTGCTCTCAGGGCTGCTCTGTGTCAGAGACCTCAACCAGGGGCCGGCTACTGACTTTACCACATCCAGCACGGCTCTCAGCCCACGGAGGGACGGGCGATGTGAGTACTCAGAAGGGCATGTGAGTCCCACGTGAGACAGGTCTGAGGTTCACTGCCCTGCCCGCCCGGCAGCTGATAGAGGTAGTGGGGGCTGTGGCTGCATCCCCACCGGGCAGTCTCTCAAGGAAGGTGTCCCCAGGGTACCTGACAGTGGTCAGAGGGAAGCACAAGACCAGCCCTGCCAGGAGGAGCCACTCTCCTCTCTGTCCACCCAGCCTGCCCATGCCCCAGTGTGTTTGAAGCTATGCCCCAGACTTTGCCCCTAGGGCTGTGGTCCTCCTCACTCAGCTGTGTGTAGTTTCAGGCAGGAAATGCTCTGCTTCTCCTCCTCTGTGCCAAGAAGGCATTGCAAAGAATTCCCAACCTCCAGCAAACACACCTGAACCCTCACCTGTAAACACAGCAGGGGGCTCAGAACTGCCGGGCTTGCTCACAAAGTAGCAGATGTGTCCAGAAGTGTGACATGGTGTCGATAGGCACTTGACATTGAGAGACCCCACCTGAAACAAAGCACGTGCTGCTGTATGCTCCTAGGGTCGTAGGCACATGACCTGCTGGTCCCACAGGGTCTCACCTCAGACCCCACACCCACCACACAGGAAGACATGGATCTTGCTGGTGACCATGGGACTCGGTCCTTGAGTGTGTCCCCAGGGGCAGGGACCACGTTAGAATCTGGTATTTGCTGACATGCAAAACAGAAGGGGCTCATTTTGTTTTTTCCCTCAAAATCAGACCAAATCTGAACTAGGCGTCTTGCTAGAAAAGATGGTTTTTCTTCTTAGGTGCTTGGTCTTTTTTTCTGTTTTTCTTCTGTCTCCCCCTCCCCCCACCTCTTTACATCAAAGATACAAAAAATTGAAATAAACATGAAAATCCATGTGACCTTTACCCGAGCCACCAAATGCTGCCAGTTCCATCTGTGCTATATGCTCTCTCCACACACACACACCCACACCCACACACACACTCCAAGTCACACGCACCCTGACAAACTGCCCCTAAATGCTCCAGCTGCGTCTACTAAGAAAAGAACATCCTCCTACATAACCTCGTTATCATCACATCCAAGAAATTTAGCATCAGCATGAGAATATAATCCCATGCAGAGCCTGTATTTAAATTTCCCTATCTCTACAGTTACCTAGAGCCTCTCCCCCCACCCAGTCGCCGTTTGCACACTGATGTGCTTGTAATGCTCTCGGCAGAGGGGACTGTCCAGGGCTGGGCAGCCCCAACAGGCCCTCCACCCGCCCACAGGTCAGGCTACCTCCAGAGCCCAAGCCCTCATGCGCCCCTCTAGGTCCCTGGGGTAATGGAGGGGATGGCCACACCACGCTCTAGGGTCTGGGGTCCCTTTCTGTTGGGGTTCACTCCTCACCTGCAGGGTAGACAGGTGTGTGACCTTGTGAGTCAGGGCCCCGATCCGGTCATCGCCCCCATACACCTTCAGTCCAGGCTCCAGCTTCACCAGCTTCTCATTTCCGCCAGCATGGTCCCTGGAAGTCAGAAAGACCTAGGGATACTGCTGATATGACGGGGGTTTGCTTGCTTGTAAACCCTGATCAAATAGAATGATTTTTCCTTTTTTATTCAATTTATTGGGGTGACATTGGTTAATAAAATTATATAGGTTTCAGGTGTACAATTCATCTGTATATTGTATTATGTGTTCACCACAAAACAGAATTTTTATTTGCCTAGTTATGTTTCTGAGAAATAGAAATGCACCTTCTAACACAGGACGCTGGCTCCCTGAGAGGAATGTCCTCAGGCACCCTGTTCCTATGCCGGTTGTTTCCGCGGCCCTGCCTCAGCAGCACTTCAGAAAGGGGACGGGGAAGAGCTCCGCTCCCTGGCTCTGTGGGGCCAGCTATAGGGCAGGGCAAGGAACACACCAACACCTGGTCACCAGCCATTCCAGAGCAAGGCCAGGGCTTTCTGGTCACAAACATCTGCTCCTCACTCCACATTCACTTATGGACTCTTCTGATACGCCCAGAAACAGCAGGGGCCAAGATAAAAGGAGGCAGCCCTCTGCCTCCCTCCCCTCAGAGGGCCGTTACGCACTGGCCAGGGCCAGCCCCTCAGCCCGCTCACCACCACCACCCATAAGTGGGAGGGAGGCACAGGCCATACCCTAAAGCTCAGTTTAGGGCCTGGTTTAGGATTTATGTTCTAGCATAAACATAAGGTACTGAGAAAACCCTCAGAGAAGCAACATCTGATATAGGGGTTTCTTAGTGTGGGAGAGAAAAGCAAACTGTGCAAACCTGGGGAGGGAGGCGGCTTCCTGCATCCGCGTGGAGATCCAAGAGGCTTGAAGCACAGCACAGGCGAATTTTTCAAAAGAGAGGGTGGCTGTGCTAAGTAGTTCAGGTCAAGGACAGGTCTGTAGACTCTATCCCTTCAGGAATTAGCACCTGACTCAGAGACTCAGCAACTTAGTTACATCAACCTAGGCATTTCCACCATCTAACAAATGTTGACCAAACCATATCCACTCAGCTCTCCAGGTGAAAGGCCTCATTTTTTTATTTGTATTTTTAAAAAGATTTTATTTGTTTATTTTCATAGAGAGGTGAAGGGAGGGAGGAAGAGAAGGAGAGAAACATTGATGTGTCAGAGAAACATCGGTCAGTTTTCTCTCATACACGCACCAACCGGGGACCACACCTGGAACCCAGGCAGGTGCCCTGACCAGGAATCGAACTGGCGACATTTTGCTCTGCAGGACAACACAGCCAACGGAACTGGGCCGGTAAGGGCAAGGCCTCATTTTACTACAGGGAAGAAGAGGCCAGTGAAGCGGAGCTCCTGCAGCTTGAATCGCAGCGATGCTACAGGGACAGGTTCATGTGAAGGCATCAGCTGCCCTCAAGCAGTGATTTGGAAAAGAAAGTTCAGAGCCAAATAAACATTATTTTTTTTTTTAGCTTTGAAGAGCCTCAAAAGTTTCAAAAAATCCAAAAGAAAGACCTTGGACAGACAACTCTAGTCCGAGTGCTTTTTCACCATTTAGCATTTTTATTAATTAAAAGGAAAAAACAAAACAAGCAAAAAACACCCTATAACCCCTCCAAATATGGCTGCTGGTTTTTAAAAACACTAATGTCTAGTCTAGTTTTTTCCCTAACACCAAGGCTATCATCCATCCCATCACACAAGCACAGGGCTTTCAAAGACACTGCCGGGGGTCCTTGCAGGTCAGAAGGACCCACAGCACAAGCATCTCCCCCTGAAGTCCCTAAGTTACCAGACCCCATCAAAGGGCCTAGGGGCTAGGGCCAGAAGACCAAGGGAATGAGGCAGCAGCCTGGAGGGTGACACCTGAAGCCTTTTCAGAATCCCACTGGAGGCAGACTCTCAGTTGCACAGTGGTCACAGCTGCAGGGGGGCCCAGACAGCCTGTGAGAACCCCACCCGACCCCACCCTCAGAGTGTGCCTGGCATGGAGCCATCAGGCCCAATCAGCTCTGCTGCCCTGGAGGGAGCTCAGCCTCTGGGAAGGAGCGCTTACCAATGGTGGTGGGTGGTGAGCAGCGTAGTCAGCTTCACACCGTGCTTTTTCACCATTTCTACAACCTGCAACCAAATGGGAGGCAGGACAGAGGCCACCATCACACTCCCAGTGCTGGCTCAGCAGCCTGCCAGGTGGGGGTGCCCGGCGGAACCCAGGGTGTGCTAGGAATGGCCAGGTCCTGTCCTGACCCTGCCAACTCAGCCTAACTTCAGTAGAGCAGGGTGAAGGTGGCCTTTATCTCTTCTAATCCACTTGGCAGCTCAGTACCCCCATGACCTCTCCACGCCCCTCTGGCCCAAAGCCTGAAGGAAGGGTGGATAGCGCAAGGACAGCTCCTGTTTCTCTGCCCAGGGACTTTGCAGACAAGCCCTTTCCTTTCTTTCTACGCCAAAGCCTCTGGTCACCCCCACCCCTTTCATGAGTCCTTTGTCCCAACAACACTGGCTGGTCACTAGTTAAATTGTTAAAAATTAATGGATCAATTAATAGTTAGCTTCGGCCAAGTTGCAAGAACACTGCAGTTATCAAACCCATCGGGCAAAAAGAATTGGTGCTGGGGACACACCTCCCACCTTCTGAGGCTGCACTGGGTCCACAATGGCGGCCTCCTTGGTGTCCTCATCGATGATCAGGTACATGTAGTTATCGGTCAGGGCTGGCAGGACCTCGACCTTCATGGCGCTCTGTTCCACAGTCAAGCTCTTCCTCAAATCCGTGTGACAGAGGATTCCCAGCAGGGCTGGACCTGAAGACAGAGTGTACCGTTGGTCAGTGTCCACATGAGGCCACATTAGTCACAGACTCAAAACAAGTCCTCAATGACCCAGCAATAGGCGCATCCTGGGGACGTGACATCCGGGACTGACATGCAGCAAATATCCAAGCATGAGGCTTGCCGTGCAGGGAGTTTTACATTCCTCTGATAGAGAAGAGGATATTCTCATTTAACCACACCAGTAAGGGAAATCTGGAAAATGATTCATGTTCATATTCAAGGAAATCAGCTCTTTCAGATTTATACTTATTTTCTTTTTCAAGAGTTCTAAAAGGATAGAAAGACCAGCCTGTGGCTGTGATTCAAACAATCGGCATACATGGCTACTGTCAGTTCTGGTTGTTCACACCTGACTCAGAGAAGACCATGAAAAGAAGAACCCCAAATGGAAGTGCCAAGCCCCAAATGGAAGTGCCAAGCCGGGTTATTTCTTACTCACATTCTTGCCTCTCCAGCTAACACAGCCCAGTCACCTGGGGTCACTCACAGCCCTTCTTAGGCCTCCAGCCAGAAAAGAAAACAATGTGGCAGGAACTAGAAACTTGGATAATACACAAAAACCACCAGGGCCTGAGAAATGGAGAGTTGACCACAAATGTTCTAGATTTGAGTGTGCAGGATACAAAATCGCCATCCAACTGAGCTACAGGACTCTGCCAGGATCGCTGGGAGTGACTGAAGGGCAAACGCATCTTCCAGCTAGCAGACAGGTGCCAGAGTATTTTCAACAATGAAACTCCTATTATGCAATCTAAAAATTCACAGAGGCCCCAATAATACTTTAAGTCTTAGCATGAAAGGGATTAAAACTGCACAACAAAAGGTGACAGAAGGCATCCATGAAATTCTGGGGTAGGTGCTGGGATGGGGACCTTTCCCTAACAGGATCCAGAAAACAGGGAGCATCAACTGACAGACAGACAGACAGGCCACGTCTCCAGGGGCCATCGAAAAGCAGATGCAGCCCTGGCTGGTGTGGCTCAGTGGATTGAGTGCCAGCCTGCGAACCAAAGGGTTGCCGGTTTGATTCCCAGTCAGGGCACATGCCTGGGTTGCAGGTCAGGTCCCTAGTAGGGGGCGTGTGAGAGGCAACCACACATTGATGTTTCTCTCCCTCTCTTTCTCCCTCCCTTCCTCTCTCTAAAAATAAATAAATAAAATCTTCAAAAAAAAAAAAAAGAGATTATTTAAAAAATAAAACAAAAGCAGATTCAACCATATATGCCATGGCCAGGGAAAATGCCTGAACTGCAGCTTTAATGATCACACACAGATATCCTTTCCTTTGACAACCAGCTGGGCAATTTCCAGGCCCTCCTCTTCATGCACAGCAGAACAAACATTTTTGTAAGATTAAGTCTCTGATGTTCCACCTTCCCTGAGCCCCAGTGCTATCGGAGCCTGAGAGCTATACTATACAGAGCAGTATGTGTATTAGGGATGGGGGTGGGAGGAGAGCAGAGGATAAAAACAAAACTCCATCTGGAAGCACCCCCGTCAGAAGGGGGCCCCTTTCTGTGTTTCCCACGGAACATTATCCACACCGCCAAAGTGAAGGAAACGTTATTTACGATTGGTTGCTGGGAACCTGGAGAAGATGCCAGTATCTTTCCGGAAAGATTTCACCTGGTGCAGTCACCACCGGAAACCTTATTCTTTTTCCAAAATTGTATCGCCTGGCCTACGGCAGCCTGAGAAACGCTCCTAGCTCACTGGTTTGCAAATGTGATCTTTTGTGTAACCAGAGGACACAGACCTGCAGCATATGGTCTGGGCCAAGTACTGAGACACGCTTTGTTCGGCTTCTTTGAATGGGGTGGGTTCTTCTGCATGGCATCGGCCACTTGAGACGGCCGCACTCCTGGCAATTCCCTATGGCCCCACTTACACTATCTGTCCGACTTCTGACACAAAAACTCTTAGCTCTGACACTTTGATGAGTTTCTTTAAACAGAAAAAAACAGGCTCTTTCCTTAGTAACGATGACACTTTACCCACTCCAGAACCATGACTGCGTTCAGTGGGATCTGAAAATGGCCAAGGGTGGCTTCACTGCTTGTTCAGTCTGCCTACCTAGTGCCCTCCCACCATGTAGCTGTCAACCAGGTCCCAGAGGCTGGGGTTAACCTACTGCCCCTATTGCCACATCAGCCAGATAAAATACCAGGAAATAAAGAAAAGGAGATTTCAAAATAAAGGCCAAAATATTCCAACAAAGCAAGAGGTTAGACTCTAATCTGACAGCGGGAAGAGCCAGCCTTTGCAGGCCACTGTCCCCACCGCCTCTCATTTCAGAGGCACTGATGAAGTGACAGCCAGGGAGGGCAAGGGTCCCACGGATCACAAGACCCAGTCTTGTCGGAGTCCAAGCATTGCCCCGGGGTTCTCCCCTTGAACATCACTTTAGAAACCGTGCCTCAGGTTCTTCTTGTCAGCCAAAGCTCGAGATGAAAAGATGTGATTTAATTTGTGGAGAATATACACAGCCTTCCTCGGGCTCTAAGCAGTCCCATCACCCCAGGGCACTGGAAGTACGGAGTTTGGGGAGGCGGGCGGAAATATGCGGGAAACCCCCGCACCACCCAGCGTCAAGGAAGACGAAGGCTGCCGGGCTGACCGCAGGGAGGCCGGTCGCAGCGCCGGGGAACCGTCCCCTTACCTAGCACAAACCCTTCAGCAAACCCAGCTGACCGGGTCCTCCGCACTCGGCCCTCTCAAAATCCGCCCCAACTGCTGTGCAGCCTTTCTCCACCACTACCCGCCGCCCGCCGCCGTCAGCGAGGGTTAAAAATCCTACGTCGACAGAAAGCAGCGTCAGCCACCGCGGCCCGGTGACTCCCACGCCGACACACCCGAGCGGGCCGGCGGGCTGCGTCCGCGCCCAACGCCCGGCTGCGGGCCGCCGGCGCTTCTGGAACGTCTCAGGGAGCGCGGCTGGCCTAACTGCCCTTACCCGGCTACGACATTCGGCAGGACCCAGGCACCCAGCCGGTCCCCGCCCCCGGGGCCCTGCCGCTGTGAGCGCTGCCCAAGCTCCGGCCGCCCTCGGCAGTCTTACCCAGGCCGCGGCGGGCGCAGGCGGCCCCTAGTGCGGTGAGACTCCGAGAGCCTAGAAGTGGGCCCAGCACCATGACAGGGGAGGCGGGCCCGCGGCTGTGCACGGCGCGGGCGGGCCGCACGGGCCAGCCTCCCCGCCCACCTCCCGACCAATCAGCGCTCGCGGCCGAACCCGTGCCCCTTCCCCCCCGCAGGATGGAAGCTAGGAATTGGCTGCAGCCGGAGGACAACACTAGAGCCTCCGCCTCTTTCCGGGGACCTGGCGGGCGTCCTAGCGCCCCGCCGCCCAGAGGCAGCCACTAGAGGGCGGCTCCCAGGACGCGGTGCGGTGCGCTGCAACTCTGGCGCCGCAAGGGGAGCACGAGCAGAACGAGCGGTCGCGGTCGGGATTGAACTCTGAGATAGTTCGTCCTCTCGGGGTAGCCGTAGGGATCAGGGGATCAGCCCGGACTGAATCCACGTGACTGTAGGGGCAGTTGGCTAGAGCTATGGCGGCTTTCAGGCAGTTGTCTCGCTTCTGGGAGTGGGGGAAGAACATCGTGTGTGTGGGCAGGAACTACGCGGACCACGTCAGGGAGATGCAGAGTGCGGTGCTCAGCGAGCCGGTGCTCTTCCTGAAACCGTCCACCGCCTATGCCCCCGAGGGCTCGCCCATTCTCATGCCAGCCTACACCCGGAACCTGCACCACGAGCTCGAGCTGGGCGTGGTGATGGGCAAGCGCTGCTGCGCGGTCCCGGAGGCCGGGGCCATGGACTACGTGGCCGGTTATGCCCTGTGCCTGGACATGACCGCAAGGGACGTGCAGGACGAGTGCAAGAAGAAGGGGCTGCCCTGGACTCTGGCCAAGAGCTTCACAACCTCCTGCCCTGTCAGCGCGTTCGTACCCAAAGAGAAGGTTCCAGACCCTCACAACCTGAAGCTCTGGCTCAAGGTCAATGGCGAACTCCGGCAGGAGGGTGAGACATCCACCATGATCTTTACCATCCCCTACATCATCAGCTACGTTTCTAGGATAATAACCTTGGAAGAAGGAGATATTATCCTGACCGGGACGCCAAAGGGAGTTGGCCCTGTGAAAGTAAACGATGAGATCCAAGCTGGCATCCACGGGGTCGTCAGTATGAAATTTAAGGTGGAAAGGCCAGAATATTGATTCTAGACAAAACACTGTAACATCTTACTTTTCAGAAGAGAAGGGAGCTGGACAGAAGCAAGCCAAGGTTATTAAAAGTGACAATCCTTTAATAAGAAACCAATTTTTAAAGATGATTTGATTGGATTGCTATGCCTCAACTCAGGAAAGATGGAAACTCCCAAGAAAAACATAACCTAGAAGAGCTGGGTCAGAAATGGAAAGGAGAAAAGAGTCCCTGTCTTCTAGGAAATCAACAGAATAAAGTATTTGTGATGTCTCCAAAGAGGAAAATTTATCAAACCAAATGTTCAGAAGACTTACTTTCGTTTGTTAAAATTGAACTGGTTAAGATTTTTCAGTGAGTCATTCTGGAATCAGTAGTTCAAGAATTGAAATATGCGCGTGCTTCAATCAGTGTGCCCTGTATTTCCTTGGTCATGGTAATCATCTGGAGGTCTTTGTAAAAAGACATTTCCAAACTACTGGTCCATACCAGGCCCACTGTATTACTACCAGAATTAATCTCCAGGACTCCAAGTGATTCTTATGAAGTGTAGAAAAACACTACATAATCAGTTAATTTCAAATTTTCTTTAATGCTCTGGCTGGTGTAGCTCAGTGGATTGAGCGTGGGCTGCGAACCAGAGGATCGCTGGTTTGGTTCCCGGTCGGGGCACATGCCTGGGTTGTGGGCCAGGTCCCCAGTGGGGGCCACGTGAGAGGCAACCACACATTGATGTTTCTCTATCTCTTCTTCCCTTCCCTTCTCTCTAAAAATAATAAAATCATTTAAAAAATTTTTTTTCTTTAATAAGTTAACAATGAATGATGATCTCACTTGTTTGTACCCTGGCTCATAAATCCTGAATTTAAGAGATAATTTTGAAACTATTGTTTGCAAATAAATACACTATTTTGTGTGGTCTAAAAGCGTGCTTTTTCTCCCCACCCCCCATAGTGGCTGGGAAGGATATTTACTTATTAAGAGGCTTTAGACCTTGGTCACTCACCTTTGGTCTCGTGAGCGCTGTGCTTTATTAACAGAGTCAATCAGCATCTCTACCTCCTGACCTGAGATAAGGAAGCTTTAGGGAAGGCAAGCGGCCTGGAAGTGCTACTTTTGCTTTTACCTGCTTCCCCCTCTAAAAAAAAAGGCTAGACAAGCCCTGGCCAGGCCGTTCACTTGGTTGGTGCTTCATCCCGTTGCAGGTTCAATCCCCAGTCAGGGCATATACCTAGGTTTCGGGTTCCATTCCCTGTTGGGGTGTGTATGGGAAGCAACTGATTGATATTTCTCTCTTTTTCTCTCCTTCCCTCTCTCCCTCTCTCATTCCTCCCCCTCCCTGCTCTCTCTCTAAATTCAATGAATTTGGATCCTTGGGTGAGAATTATTTAAAAAAAAAAAAAAGGGAAGCTACAGAGCTCTCAGGGTGCTGTATGGGGTCCTCTAGGCTTAGGCAGGGACTCCTACTGTTAGTGTAAACGGAAGACGTTTGCTGGCCCATGAAAGCTTCAGTGTGGTAATAACTGCTAACATGAAGCCCTTAGTACTGCTAGGTACTGTGTCTAGAGTTCTCCATGTATTATTTAACCCTCAACAAAGCATGAGGTTGGTATTGCTACCATCTCTGTTATACAGATGAAGATGTAGATTTAGAGGCTAGCCAGCCCGGCTCTCCAGCCACTCAGCTGAGTGACAGACCCAAGATGTAACCCAAAAATCCCAAGACCGCAACCTGAAGTCTTGACCACAATGTTGGTTGCGTCTTTTAAGTAGATACACAGCAAGTTACAAATGTTTAGGTATTATGCAACCCCCCATATTTAAATTATAATTACTATGAGGCACTCCCATCATTGCATTGATCAAATGTGCTATCTTAATATTTTTATCTGTTAATCAAGTTTCTTTTTTTAATTGCTTAAGTAATACATGTTTATTACAGAAGAGTTAAAAATTATGGATAAGCAAGAAACAAAAACTCAAAATTTCATCTACCCAGAGATAGCCAAAGTTAAGCATTTGATGTACATTCTTCCAGGTATGGATGTGACTGTAATTTTTAGCACATCACTTGCTCTTGTAACTTATAACCTAGTTTTTT
>PVJI01028407.1:0-16541 GCA_004026765.1 Micronycteris hirsuta
GTAAATGTGTCTTAATGCCCCTGATAAAAACCCTGGCTGAACAAGCCAGGGGGCTTTTTCCTGGAAATGGGAGGAATCAGCCACGTAGCCCCGGTCTTTCTTTCCCCGCGTGTCTCGGTATGAGAGTCATACACGCATCCGAGTCCTGGTCACCCACGGGTACGGCAGGTCCGGTCCACCCCGTGTCAAACAGATTGCCCTGGGCCAGTCACAGAAAGCACAGACCTACCTAAGACTGCACCAGAGTTTTTGCAGATCTACCTAATACTTGGAAACAAACACAAGGAGACAGATAAAATGGGAAGACAAAGAAACAGACTCCAAAGAAAGACCAAGAGAATTACCCAGAAGAAGAACTAAATGAAATAGAGGCAAGCAATTTAGCAGATATAAAGTTTAGGGTAATGATTATAAGGATACTCAACAACATGAAAACAGACATAGAAACCGTTTTTAAAAAGATGAGAAATAAAGAATGCAATATCCAAAATAAATAATAAACTGGAAGGAATGAACAGTAAGTAAAGCAGTAGATAAACAGATTAGATAAAGCAGAGGCTTGAATCAGCAATTTGAAAGACAAGAGAGAAAAGACACCCAAGCAGAGTAACAAAAAGAAAAAAGAATTTTAAAATGAGGAAAGTTTAAGAAACCTTTGAGACAAAATGAAAAATACCAACAATATCATGGGAATACCAGAAGGAGAAGAGAGTGAGCAAGGACTTAGAACCTATTTGAAGATATAATTACCAAAAAATGTCCTAACCTGTTGAAGGAAAAAGATATACAAGTCCAGAAATTTGCAGAAAGTTCCAAGATGGACACAGAGGCCCACACCAAGAAATACCATATTTAAAATAGCAAAGCTCAAAGACAAGAAGATAATTCTAAAAGCCACAAGACAAAAGCAGTTAGTTACTTACAAGGCAACTACAATTAGCCTGAAAGCTGATTTTTCAACAGAAAAATTTCAGACCAAAAGGAATTGGAATCAAATATTCAAGGTGATTAAAAACGAAGGCCTATAACCAAAACTACTTTAACCAGCATGGTTATCAATTAAATCTGTAGTAAAAATAAAGAACTTCTCAGACAAGGAAAAGTTAAAGGAGTCCATTAACCAAATCAGTACTGTAGCAAATGTTATAGACCTTGCTTTAAGAAGAAAATAAAAAAGAAAAAATGCAAGAAAAATAGGCAAAAAATAAAATGGCAATAAATATGTATCTATCAACAATCACTTTAGAGGGGAGAGAAGATGGCGGCAAGATAGCTGGGGGCAGAGTCCACTTCCTCCTGCCCACTGGTGAAACACCTAGCAGATCTTCTGAGGAACAGAGTGAACAGCCAACAGAATTCCAGCATACATGAAGATTGGAGACCAAAATTATAGGGGACATTGAATGATCGGATGGTAAGGAGAGTGCTATGGGACCAGCACAGGGACCAGGGCAGACTGCAGCCTCAGGCCTGGCGCCTGCCAGGTCTGCTGCAAGATTCCTGGGAGAGAGCCAGGTTGGGCTGTGTGAGAGGCCAGGTGCTTCTTTGGACAGGCAGCCTTAAATAGGAAGAATTTTTCAAGTAGAAAAAGAGAGGCACTCCACGGCTGTTTGGAGAGCCCCTACCCCCAGCAGCCCCCGGGTTGGTAAGCTCCTGGTGATTGGTGGCCCAGGGCACCCCACCTGCGTACACTCCAGAAGAACTGGGAACAGTGTGCAACTGGCGGCCCCCAGCCGGGTGGTGGTGTGCGCTCCCAATCAAAGGGAACTGGGGACTGTGCGCAACCAGTGATTTGCGGCCCACCCATGCCCACTCCAACAACACCAGTAACACTTCATAATACTCAAGGGAAGAATCCACCAAGAAGACATAAACATTGTAAATATATATGTACCCAACATGGGAGCACCCAAATATATAAAGAAAATCTTGGAGGACTTCAAGAAAGATATTGACAGCAACAAAATTATAGTAGGGGATTTTAACACCAGCTGTCAAAAATGAACAGATCTTCCAAACAAAATATCAATAAATATATTGTGGCATTGAACAATGCCCTAGATGAAATGGACTTAACTGATATATATAGAGCCTTTCACCCCAAAGAAGCTAAATACACTTTCTTTTCAAATGCACATGGAACATTTTCAAAGATAGACCATATGATAGGACACAAAACAAGCCTCAACAAATTCAAGAAAATTGAAATCATTTCAAGTATTTTCTCTGACCACAAGGGACTGAAATTAGAAACCAACCCCAAGGAAAGAACTCCCAAACACTCAAAATCATGGAGATTGAATAGCATGCTGTGAAACAACAAATGGGTCAAGAATGAGATTAGGAAGAAATCAAAAAGTTTCTTGAAACAAATGAAAATGAACTCACAACAACCTAAAACTTATGGAACACAGCGAACGCAATCCTAAGAGGGAAGTTCATAGCGATACAGGCCTACCTAAAACAGATAGAAACATTTCAAACAAACAAACTAACTCTATGCCTACAAAAACTCGAGGAACAACAACAAAGACAGCCCAGAGCAAGTAGAAGGAAGGAAATAACTAAGATCTGAGCAGAATTAAATGACAGACATGAAAAGCACAATTCTAAGGTTCAATGAATCCAGGAGCTAGTTCTTTGAAAAGATAAACAAAACTGACAAGTCTTTAAGCAGGATCATCAAGAAAAAACAAAGAGAGGACCCAAATAAACACAATTAGAAATGAAAGAGGAGAGATTACAACTGACGCCACAGAAATACAAACGGTTGTAAGAAACTACTATAAAGAACTGTATGCCAAGAAATATGAAAACCTAGGTGAAATGGACAAATTTCTAGAAAAATACAATCTTCCAAAACTAAATGAAGAAGAAGCAGAAAGCCTGAACCAACCAATAACAGCAGACAAAATTGAAGCAGTAAGCAAAAAACTCCCAACACACAGAAGCCCTGGACCAGATGGTTTCACAGGAGAATTTACAAAGCATTTGCTCTACAAACCATTTAAGGAAGAGCTAACCCCTATCCTTCACAGACTATTCCAAAAAATCCAAAACGATAGAAGACTCCCAAACTCTTTTTATGAAGCCAGCATCATCCTAATCCCAAAACCGGATAAAGATACAACAAAGAAAGAAAACCTCAGGCCACTATCACTGATGAACATAGACACTAAAATCCTCAACAAAATATTGGCGAACTGCATTCAGCAATACATGAAAAAGATCACACACCATGACCAAGTGGGATTCATCCCAGGGATGCAAGGATGGTATAATATTCACAAATCAATAAACGTAATACATCACATAAACCAAAGCAAAGACAAAAATCACATGATCATATCAATAGATGCAGAAAAGGCATTTGACAAGGTACAGCACCCATTTATGATTAAAACACTCAGCACAGTGGGAATAGAGAGAACATTCCTCAACATAATAAAGACCATACATGAGAGACCTACAGCCAACATCATACTCAATGGGCAAAAACTAAAATCTTTCCCACTAAGATGTGGAAAAAGACAAGGTTGTTCACTACCATAACTTCTATTCGACATAGTACTGGAAGTTTTAGCCACAGCAATAAGACAAGAAAAGGAAATAAAAGGCATCCAAATTGGAAAAGAGGAAACAGAATTGTCATTGTTTGCCAATGACATTATAGTGTACATAGAAAATCATATAGACTCCGCCAAAAAACTACTTTACCTAATAATTGAATTTGGCAAAACAGAGTGATACAAAGTCAATATCCAGAAATCAAAGGCATTTTTGTATACCAACAGTGAAACAGCAGAAACAGAAATCAGGAAAAAAAAATCCCATTCGATATAGCAACAAGAAAAATAAAATACCTAGGAATAAACCTAACCAAGGAGGTAAAAGATCTATACTAAGAAAACTACACAACACTGAAGAAAGAAATCATGGAAGACACAAACAAATGGAAACATATACCATGCTCATGGATTGGAAGAATCAACATCATCAAAATGTCCATACTACCCAAAGCAATTTATAGATTCAATGCAATCCCTATCAAAGTACCAATGGCATATTTCACAGATATAGAACAAACACTTCAAATATTTATATGGAACCATAAATGACCCCAAATATCTGCTGCAATTTTGAGAAAGAAGAGCAAAGTAGGAGGGATCACAATACTTGATATCAAACTGTATTACAAGGCCACTATAATCAAAACAGCTTGGTACTGGCAGAAAAACAGACAGGCAGGCCAATGGAACAGAACAGAGAGTCCAGAAATAAACCTAAGTCTCCATGGGCAATTAATCTTCAACAAAGGGGGCAGAAGCATAAAATGGAGTAAAAATAGCTTCTTCAACAAATGGTGTTGGTAAATCTGGACAGCTACATGCAAAAAAATGAAACTTGAGCACCAACTTGCACCATACACAAAGATAAATTCAAGGTGGATAAAAGACTTAAATGTAAGTCGTGACACCATAAAAGTTCTAGAGGAAAACATCGGTACGAAAATCTCAGACATTCCATGCAGCAACATCTTCACTGATATGTCCCCCAGAGAAAAGGACATAAAGTAAAGAGTAAACAAATGGGACCTCATAAAAAAAAAGCTTCTAAATGGCTAGAGAAAACAGTATTAAAATAAAAACAAAACCAACCATATGGGAAAATATATTTGTCAATGATACCTCAGAAAAGGGTTTGATCTCCAAAATATATGAAGAACTCATATGACTCCACTCCAGGAAGACAAGAAACCCAATTAAAAAATGGAAAAAAGACTTCAACAGACACTTCTCCAAGGGGGACATACGGAGGGCCCAGAGACTTATGAAAAGATGCTCAGCATCACTAGCCATTGGAGAGATGAAAATTAAAACCACAATGAGATACCACCTCACACCAGTCAGAATGGCCATCATAAACAAAACAACAGATAAGTGTTGGAGAGGATGTTCAGAAAAGGGAACCCTACTGCACTGCTGGTGGGAATGTAGACTGGTGAAGCCACTGTGGAAAACAGTATGGAGTTTCCTCAGAAAACTAAAAATGGAACTGCCTTTTGACCCAGCAATTCCACTACTGGGATTGTACCCTAAAAGCCCTGAAACACCAATCCAAAAGAACCTATGCACCCCAATGTTCATAGCAGCACAATTTACAATAGCCAAGTGCTGGAAGATACCCAAGTGCCCATCAGCAAATGAGTGGATCAAGAAAACTATGGTACATTTACACAATGGAATTCTATGCAGCAGAGAGAAAGAAGGAGCTTATACCCTTTGCAACAACATGGATGTTACTGGGGAGCATTATGCTAAGGGAAATAAGCTATGCAGTGAGGGACAAGTACCATATAATCTCACTTTTAACTGGAACATAATCAACAAAAGTAAAAAGCAAGAAAAGCAATGTCTAAGAAGAGACATTGAAATTAAGAACAATCTAACAATAGCCAGAGGGGAGGGAGGAGGGGACAATGGGGAGAAGGGTTTTTAGGAACCACCATAGAGGACACATGGACAGAACCAAGGGGGAAGATGGAAGCAGGGGAGGGAGGGAGGTTTGGAGGGGGTGGGTGGAGGGGAGGGGAGAGGATGCAGACAACTATAATTGAACAACAATAAAGTAATTAAAATTTTTTTAAAAGATGAAAACATGGGATAGAGAAATATGAAATAATTTTCTCAAGGTTATAAACTTTATAAGCAGTGGAACAAAGAGAAATATAAGGAGTCTGATATGAGAAAACCCAGTCCCAATTACTATGCACTACTTAAGTACTACTATGCACAGGTACATCACACACGGTAAAATTATACTCATGTACACCCACATACAGGCACACATGTATGCAAATATATCTTTTTTTTTTTAAGATTTTATTTATTTATTTATTTTTTTTAGAGAGAGGAGATGGGAGGGAGAAAGAGAGGGAGAGAAACAGCAATGTATGGTTGCCTCTCACATGGCCCTCACGGGGACCTGGCCCGCAACCCAGGCATGTACCCCAACTGGGAATCGAACCGGGACCCTCTGGTTCCCAGCCCGCGCTCAATCCACTGAGCTACACCAGCCGGGCCTGCAAATATATCTTAAAGTGGCAAATAATTATTTGTGGTTCCTACCTATGTAATAGTCTATTTCCTTTTGTAGAGTCTTGCAAAATACAATTCCAACTTAATAACCCAGGTATGTATTTTAACCTTCTGGAGTTTGTGATTACACAGGATTGCCTTGCGGTTATACATTAAGTGTAGAGCAGAACTCCATTCGCAATAAATTTTTAATGAGAAAGGTATTCGACTTGGACTACCAGTGTTTGGGGGTAAACAGAAACTTGTTACAGCTTGTTTTGGAGTAAAATCAATAACCAAGGTACAGGGAGAATTTTTCAAAATAGTGAATGCAGTACATAATTAGCTCTATACTACACTTTTCAAATATTGGTCATTGTTTTGCAGGGTTCTCCTTGAAGTCAATAGCATTGCGTGAGTTAGCTATTTCTACACTGTACTGAATATTTTCTGATTAGATTATCATATTATGTCACCATGTAAGATTAATAGGCTATAATTGAATAAAGCATAATAAAATGTATTGAAATATTTACAGAGATAACAATAAAAGAAAACAAATTATACTTAGGCAATGTTAAATTTAGAAATGAGTAGGTTATAAGTGGATTAAAATCCATAGAGAAAAATAATGAATGGTTATGCAGAGGTGAAAATAAAATTTTGAAAAAACAGAAGATGGGGCAGCTTGTTGAGAAGTGTTAGTTCAAACTTTGAGATGAAAAGATACTTACAAGATTTAGTTCATTTTCAATATGTTAAAAAATTAGTGCTTAGAAACTAAAGAGATGATGATAAAATGTTGCAGATATGAAGTACACATCTGTTAAAAAAATTGACCAAAAATTATTTATCTGATGTGGAATCAGAGAGTATACGGAATTATTAATAATCAGAAATTTTCTCTGAAACACCTAATTATTGTGGCTGTGACATAGAAAAAAGAGAAAGCAACTATAATTTAAGAAATGTATTATTTGTTCACATTTGGTGTGAATTATTATACCAAAACTAGATGACTTTTTCTGTGTAGCAATTTTATTTGTCAATATTATATTTGGTAAAATAGTGCAATCATGTTTAAGTGAATGATGGTTTTGAATGAGTTTATTATAGCATTAAATGTTTTATGTCTACTTTATGTCAAGAAATGTACTGGAATAAATAGATAAATAATTGAAAAAAATCACTTCAAACGTAAATGGCTTAAATGCTTGAATCAAAAGACATACGGTAGCTGAATGGATAAGAGAACAATGTATACTCATATGCTCTCTCCAAGAACCCCACATCAGATTGAAATAGGTACACAGACTAAAAGTAGAGGGATAGAAAAATATTTCATGCAAATAGAATGAAAAAAAATGGAGGTAACAGTACTTATATTCAACTAAATAGACTTTAAAACCTTTGTCTCTTTGTAAGAGACAAAGAAAGACACTGCACACTAATAAAGAGGACATTCCATCAACAGAATATAACCCTAGTAAATATTTATGTACCCAACTTAGGAGCACATAAATATGTAAAGAAAATCGTGATGGACATAAAAGGAGAGGTCCATAGAAATAGAGTCATGATAGGAAATTTTAAAACACTATTAAAAGAAAATCAATAACTCCTTGAGACAAAAATCAACAGACAGCAACATTAAATGGCACACTGGATCAATATATTTCATTCATATCATCACAGCATTTCACCCCAAAGTAGCAGAACATACGTACATTTCAAGTGCACATGGAACATTTTCTAGGACATACATTTCAAGTGCACATGGAACAAACTAGGACACAAAACAAGTCTCAATAAATTTAAGAAGACTGAAGTCAGATCAAGCATCTTGTCTGACCACAATGCTATGAAACTAGAAGTCAATCACAAGAACACTGAAAAACGCACAAAGACATGGAAACAAAATAACATGTTATTAAACAATGAATGGGTCAACAGTGAGATTGAGGAAGAAATCAAAAGATAACTTGAGCCCGGCTGGTGTAGCTCAGTGGATTGGGCGCGGGCTGGGAGCCAGGGGGTCCCGGTTCGATTCCCAGTCGGGGCACATGCCTGGGTTGTGGGCCAGGTGCCATGTGAGAGGCAACCATACATTGCTCTTTCTCCCTCCCTTCTCCTCTCTCTGAAAATAAATAAATAAAATCTTTAAAAAAAAAAAGATAACTTGAAACAAATAAAATGAGAACACAACCATCCAATATCTGTGGGACACAGAGAAAACAGTCTTAAGAGGGAAATTCATAGCATTACAGGCAAATCTCAAAAAACAAGAAAAAGCTCAAATAAACAACCTAACATTACACTTAAAGGAACTTGAAAAAGAACAACAAATAGAGCCCAAAGTGAGTAGAAGAAAGGAAATAATAAAGATCAGAGCAGAAATAAACAAAATACAATCTAAAAAATGATACAGAAGATCAATGAATCCAAGAGCTGGTTCTTTGAAAAGATAAACATGACTGACAAACATTTAATCAGACTCATTAAGAAAAAAAAGAGAGAGGTGTTGCAGGCCACTTTACACCCGATCCATGAGCACTGATTTGTGGAGAACTAACCCACACCCATTTCTCGGCACAGTCAGATATGGATGGGACGCCTCTCTCTGCACAGCAGGAGGCGACCAGAGGCAGTTCTCTTAAGTCTAGCTTATGGCTTACGCGATGTAGCTGTAGCAATGCTCATTGACTTCTAAAAACAAAGGCTTCTAACTGCTAGCCTACTCCCCCACCTAAAAGGGTTAAGGAGAGGAATTAAGCCATTTAGCAAACCAGCAACCTGAACACTAAAAGAAGAAGCAATTGCTAATTGCTAGAGAAGCCATTTACTAAGAAATGTCTTATACAGTCTTTCCAAAGCTAGAAACTTATTACTGAGCAGGAATGCTTATTACTAAGACTAGATAAAAAGGGAAGTTAGGAAGCTTTTAGCTGAAAAGAGTAGATTTTAGTAAAAGGTTAAACATAAAGACTAGTTTTACATCTCAGAGAAATCTAGATAAGGCCATTAGCTCTAACAAATGTAGTTAATAGTTAAGGATGCTTGCCTACATGACATCTCAAAAGGACAAAGAGCAACCTCTGCATACATCTTTAACTCAGAGAGATCTAAGACTTTAAAACTATATGTTTAGCCATTAACTAGGACCTAAGAGTTTGTAGTTTAATACTGTTCCTGGCTAATAGATAGATCAGCAAACCTCCCTATCATACCATCCATTTGTTTAAGCCCAGGAAAAAATTAAGGTACCCTGTAACTAGTTTTGTAAGTCAGCCTTTTCCTGCCATTAATAATTTGCAAGTATTCATCTGTTTTTTCTATTGCTTGTAAAAAGAAAACCCTTTAAAATCAAAGAAAACCTTTTGGAGGGAGTCAGTCTGGCCCTCGAGGCTGGCTGGCCCGGCCAGGTCCCTGAGACCTGGCCGTTTCTCCTGCACCCCAAGAGAGTGTCTGGAGTTGTCTCATTCGCCTTACTGTCCATCCTTCGGGGTAACCGGAGAAGTGTGGGGGCCGGCCCCCTGCAGAGAGGACCCAAATAAACTAAATCAGAAATGAAAGAGGAGAAATAACAACTGATACCAAAGAAATGCAAAAGATTGTAAGAAGATACTATGAACAACTATATGCCAGCAAACTGGACAGCCTAGACAAAGCCAATTAATTCCTAGAAATGTACAATCTTCCAAAACTAAATCAGGAAGACTTAGAGAATCTGAATAGACAGATTACAACCAGTAAATTTTGGGCGGTGATCAAAGAACTCCCAACAAACAAAAGCCTTGGACCAGATGGCTTCACAGTTGAATTTTACCAAACATTCTGAGAAGGACTAATGCCTGTCCTCAAACAATTTCAGAAAATTCAAGAAGGCAAGCTCCCAAGGTCATTTTATGAAGCCACAATTATCCTAATTCCAAAACCAGATAAAGATACTAGAAAAAAAGAGAAAACTACAGATCAATATCTCTGATGAACATAGATGCTAAAATCCTCAACAAAATAGTAGCAAACTGAATATAGCAAGTCATAAAAATGTCACACACCCCCGGCTGGAGTAGCTCAGTGGACTGAGCACAGGCCTGCAAACCAAAGGGTCACAGGTTTGATTCCCAGCTGAGGCACATGCCTGGGTTGCAGATCAGGTCCCCAGTAGGGGTCACACAAGAGGCAACCACACATTGACGTTTCTCTCCCTCTCTTTCTCCCTCTACTACCCTCTCTCTAAAAATAAATAAATAAAATACTTTTTAAAATTTCATACACCATGATCAAATGGGATCGATTCCTGGAATACAAGGTTAGTACAACACTCACAAATCAGTAAATGTGTTACACCATGTAAAGAAAATGAAATATAAAAAACACATGATCATATCATAGATTCAGAAAAAGCAACTGATAAAATCCTGCACCCATATATGATAAACTCTCTTAGCAAAGTGGGAATAGAGGGAACATACCTAAACATAATAAAGGCCATATATGGCAAACTAGCTGCCAGCGTCACACTCAATGGGTAAAAATCTACAAGTGTTCTCCTTAAGATCAGGAACAATACAGGGATGTCCTCTTTCACCTCTTATTCAACATGATACTGGAAGTCTTAGCCAAGACAATAATACAAGAAGAAGAAATAAAAGGCATCCAAGTTGGAAAGGATAAATGAATTCAGTAAAGTAGCAGGGTACAAAATTAATATTCAGAAATCAGTTGCATTTTTATATGCCAATAATGAACGAATAGAAAGGGAAATTAAGGAAGCAATTTAATTTATAATTGCTTCAAAAAGAATAAAATACTTAGGAATAAATTTGGCCAAGAATATAAAAGACCTGTACTCAGTTAGTTATAAGACACTGAAGAAGGAAAATTAAGAAGATACAAGTAAGTGGAAGCATATATTATGTTCATGGATAGGAAGAATTAACATCATTAAAATGTCTCTACTGCCAAAGCAATCTATAGATTCAATGAAATCCTATCAAGATTCCTGATGCAGACCCTGGTTCATGGGATCCGCATCAGCTGGCACCCGGAACAGGGACCCAGGGCTACAAGGACCTCTGGCGTTCCTTTTGATTTTGCCTTTTCCCTCCATCCACCTGCATAAGGAAGAGCAGATAGTGAAAAACTGGTCTTATAATCGTCACATCTGTGGTGGGAGGAATTTCAGAAAAGGTTCTTTTATTTGTTAAAAAGAAAAAATTTTTAAAGGTTTCTATGAATCCTTTACCACAGGGAATGGGCTCTCTAGGGAACAGGAGCAATGTGTTCAGCTAATTCCACAGCTTTTTAAGGCTGCTGGATGTTTCCCAGATAAGGGATCTTTAGATTTGGAAATAGCAGAGCAGATAAGCCGTTATAATCAGGAAAATTTAAGCAAAGAGGGGAGACCCATGCCTAGGCCCTTCCTGCGGTTCTCCCCAGCTGCAGCCGGCATCACAGCCTGCCGGGTGAGCTCAGTTGGTGCGAGTGTTCTTGCACTCGCAGCACGGCTTTAGCACCAGCTTGTGCAGCACGGTGGGGTCAGGTCTTTCTGCCGAGGTTGGGAGGCCAAGCGGGTGTTGATTCCCCTTGCCCCTCAGCTTTGATATAGCCTGAGTCCTCATTCTGTCTGCAAGAAGTCTCCTAATCTCTTCGCTGCCTTACTTCCCCTGCCTGATTTAAGCCTGAAACAATGCCAGAAGTTGGTGTGGCCCTGTGCTGGAAAGGGCAGGTTCCCCAGGGCAATCAGGCCTAAAAAGAATGCATAAAATCCTGTGAAACCTGCTTTGCTAATACCCTCAATTTAAATTATAAGGGTTCAAGCTGAACCCTTGAAATGAGTTTGTTTCCCCAAAGTTTTATGGCCCTTTAACTATCTGACCCTGACTCTAAATAAGCCCTCAGTTCTTTGAATGTTACCTATTGTTTGATCATTACTGCCTCCCAATGATTAATGGGCTTAATCTGAGAATGTGGGTCTTTGGAGCCCGATGGTCGCTTACTGATTGTAATAATGCTCTGTGTACTTTAATGCATTTGCAAATTATATTCCCAGGGCCATGTGACATACCAGCAAGCAGCAAGCTTTGTGGGATCTATAGCGGCCCTAACTAAAAACAAGGGGGGAAATATAGGAGACCATTCTGCCTGGCGTGGGCCCAGCTCCCACTCAGAAAGGCTAATGGAAAGCGACACAGGACCCACACCCATGGATAGGTTCTCCCATGGGGAATCAGGCCTGCATTGTACCTAGGCTGCTATGAGACTTGCTTTTGCTAAAACTCCCGCAACCTGGATTGAGGCAACAAATGTTTACCGCATATCTCTGAAGTAACTTCCTAAAGTCTGTGCTAAACCTCCCAAGTATGGGGTGTAACCAGTTCAACCACTTTGGGATCTGTAACATCCTTCTCTTAAAAGTAATTAGCAACATTCTTTCCTTTGTTATCTGTAAAAGGGAACCTACAGAGAACCTATGCATACTAAATAAGAACCATCCTCCATGTAATGTACCCAGAAAAGCAATAAAAGCCTGTCAAAGCAAGGGTAGGGGAGCTCTCCTCTTGAGAGAGTGGCCATGTAGTCCGTGTGAATTTGTCTTCATGTCTCAGCCACAACGCCACCGGAACCATGAGCTGGGGTTCACATCAGATTCCAAAGACACATTTCATGGAACCTGAACAAGTATTTAAAAAATTTATATGAAACCTCAAAATGTCCTGCGTCCTAGCCACAATCCTGAGAAAGAAGAACAAAGTTGGAGGAGTCATGCACCTTAATATCAAACTATACTATAAGATCACAGTAAAAAAATAAAAAACCAACAGCATGATATTGGCAGACAAACACACACAAAGATTAATGGAACAGAATAAAGAGCCTAGAAATAAACCCACACCTTTATAGTTAATATTTGACAGAGGAAGCAAGCACATACAATGGGCCAAAAACAGTTTATTCAAGAGATGGTGTTGGGCAATTTGGATAGATACATGCAGAAAATTGAAACTAGACCACCTTGTTATACCACACACAAAAATAAATTCAAAATGAATGAAAGACAAATGTTAGACCTAAGAAATCCATAAGAATCCTAGAAGAAAACATAGGCAACAAAATCTTGGACATTGCTCATAGTAATATTTTATTCCATATATCTCCTCAGGCAAGAGAAACAAAAGAAAAAAATAAGCAAATGGAACTACACCAAACCAAAATTTTTTTGCACAACAAAGGAAAACATCAGTAAAATAAAAAGATAAGCCATGGAATGGAAGAACATATTCGCTGGTACATCTGATAAGTGGTTAATATCCAAAACTATTAAAAACTTACAGAATTCAACACCAAAAAAACAAATGACCCAATTAAAACATGGGCAATGGACCTGAACAGACACTTCTCCAAAGAGGACATACAGATTGCCAACAGATGTTCAACATCACTAATCATCAGAGAAATGCATATAAAGCCACAATGAGATACCATCTCAGACCTGCCAGAATGTCTATCATTAATAAGTCAACAAACAACAAGTACTGATGAGGAAGTGAAGAAAGAGGAACCCAAAGACTCATGCAGCCACCATGGAAAGCAGTATGGGGATACTCAAAAAATTAAAAATGGATCTTTCTTTTGACCCAGTGACCCCACTTCTGGGAATGTATCCAAAGAAACCCACAATACTAATTTGAAAGTGTTACAGAAAATGAAGCAACCAGACACCAAGAGATATCGGAGCACGATTCTTTTATTTACGTGCACACGGACCCTGGGGAGTTCTCCAAATCCAGGGCGCCGAGGTTGGGTTGGGGTCTGCTTTTATAGCCTTATCTCTTCCTAGTCTACGTGGCAGAAGCAGGTTGCTATAGAAGCAAAAGCGGATGTTAGGTTAGCTACCTTATTTGGGAGACAAAGAACAAGGTGCATGGGCTTTACGCAGAAGTTAAGCCTAGCAACCTTATCTGGTTCTTTATGTGCTATTAGCATTATTAGTTGCTAAGCAGGTCATGGGTGGCTGAGCCTGCAGCTTGGCAGGAAAGTTTGTAACTGACATTCTGTAACTGGGCTGGTAACGGACATTTTAGACAAAGAACAAAGTACAGGGGGCTTGGGTTCGCCCCCCCTCCTTTGCAGGTGGGAGGTGCTTCTGCGGTTTAGTAGTACGGAGGTTGCCTGTAACAAAAGAACATAAGGACCCCTGTGTTTATGGCAACATTATTTACAATCACCAATATATAGAAGCAGCCCAAGTACCCATGAGTGGATGAGTGGATAAAACAATTATGGAACATTTAAACAATGGAATACTACTCAGCCATAAAAAAGAGAAAGTTTTACCTTATGTCCCAATATGGATGGACCTGGAGAACATTATGCTAAGTGAAATAAACCAGTCAGAGAAAAATAAATACCTTATGATCTCACTTATATGTAGAATCTAATGAACAAAATAAACTTTAGGAAAAAATAGAAACAGAGGCATGGATACATGGAATAGACTGACAGCTGTCAGAGGGGTGGGAGTTTGGAATACTGGATAAAGGAAATGAAGGCATTAACCATATATATATATATACATACACACAGATAAAGACAACAGTGTGGTGACAGCCAGAGGGAAAGGTGGCTGGTGGAAGTCACAGGTGGACAAAGGAAGGAAATGAGGATGAAAAGAGACTTTGCTTAAGGTGATGAGTGTGTGTTGCAGTGTGCAGATAATGGTTTATCGAATTGTACACTTGAAACTGGTATGGTTTTGTAAACCAATGTCATCCCAATAATTCAATAAAAAAGAAAAACCTCCAATTGTTTTTAGCAGTCAACAGTATTTATCAATCATCTGCTATATTTGGAGAGTTTTACTGACAATTTTGAAATATAAAACAGATATATTAAACCCAGTACAACCCTTCTGTTTTTACAATTCTATCACAATTTCTTCATAAAATAGGTTATAAAATGTGGAGTCTTATATAGTGGGTAAAAATGGAAGAAGCAAGGGCAAACAGGTGCAGTTATGCATAAGACAAAATAAAAATAAAATTAATTCATTTTATTCAAACCTATTTTATATTAGACACAATATATTTCCTTATGCTTTAAAGGAGAATAATTCTCTGTTCAACAGTTTGGGAACTTTCTAAAAAATACTTTCAATTAAGAGCTCAACATTTTTCATTCGTTTTTCAGATGAGTAAAATAAAATAATAACGATTTTGTTTCCCCACTTCAAAAATCAATCCTGATAATTTTTTTCTGTTTTAAATAACTACGCTGTCAGTATTCAGCAGTCAACCAATTAGGTAGCTGTAATTAAGACCAGGAAACCGAATTTGGTTACTGACTACCCAGTGGTTCTCTAGTTGACTATAAGAAATGCTTACTTTGGGTCAAAACAATGATTTCATTATGAATCTTTTGCTTTCTTCCCCTGATGCTAGTCAGTTTCAGACTATTAGTCTAAAAGAACATTTGTATTTCATTTCAACATCTTTTCTTACACTCTACTCTCTGTATAGTGTCCACATATTTTTGAGTCAAGGTTGTTAGAAATAGCCATAAACCAAGAAGAAGACATTAAATTTTTTTTAAAGATTTTATTTATTTATTTTTAGAGAGAGGGAAAGGGAGGGAGACAGAGAGGGAGAGAAACAGCAATGTATGGTTGCCTCTCACATGGCCCTCACGGGGACCTGGCCCGCAAACCAGGCATGTGCCCTGACTGGGAATCAAACCAGGACCCTCTGGTTCCCAGCCCGCGCTCAATCCACTGAGCTACACCAGCCAGGCAAAAGACATTAAATTTTTTATTGAAGGCATCTATTTATCAATAATTCTGGCTTAGATATATGATTTCAGTAAAAGTGCCAAAGAAAGAAATATTATCAAATAGATTTTTTAAAAAAGAACTTATCTTGATTTTTCAAATTGCTCATGAATTGAACTAAATGTTAAAAGAGGGGGCAGAGGTAGAAGAGGAATGGAAGGAGTGAACACTAATGCTTCAAATTATGTTACTTTTTGATGTGGATATCATAGATTGTATATAATTTTTCTTTTTGTATTTAATATTAAAAGTGGCAGTCTTTTTCATCATTTATTTTTATTGTATATTATTCCATCACCATTTAGCCCCCCTATAACCTCTTCTACCACCACCCTCCTTGCCCTGCAATCACCACACTGTTGTCCATGTCCATGAGGTCTTTTTCCTTTTTGCTTGACCCCTCCATCCCCTAACCACCTCCCCTCTAGCTGTCACCCTGACACTATCTATTACTCACTTTCTATTTTGCTTGTTATTTCAGTTTGTTCATTAGTTTCCTAATATGAGTGAAATATTATAGTATTTGTCTTTCTCTGAATGGCTTATTCCACTTAGCATAATGTGCTCCAGGTCCACCCATGCTGTCACAAAGGGTAAAATTTTCTTCTTTTTAAAAGCCAAGTGGTATTCCATTG
>PVJI01028408.1:0-16497 GCA_004026765.1 Micronycteris hirsuta
AATCTCAGCTGCACTATAAGGTGCTGGCCAGTATACGTGCTCCATAACTGGGTCATTCCCTGAAAGACATCACAGTCTGGTCTCTCTTTTCTGACTGTGGCTGTCAGTTGATCCCCCACGCAGCCCCTGCCCGCCTCCTCACAAGATATGAGCTGGCAGTGGAGTGGATCTTCTGCTTCTCTCATGGATCCTCTGGCCCCAGGGCAGACTGCCTCTGGCTCATTGCCCAGCTAGTCCTTCATCTTACACCTTCAACCTCAGCCCCTGGAAAGGCCTGGCCTCTCCAGCCCACCCTCCACCATGCTAGCCCACCTCTGACCCTCAGGACTGGATCTTCCCAAGGCCACCTGCCCATCCTGGCCCTGTGTTTCCAGACTCCTACTCTGGACCCAGGCTACTGGCTCCATGACTCCACCAGCCCCACCCCAACATCTCTCTGCTCCTCTCAGCTGGTCTCTCACACCTTCTTTCCCGACCTCTAGCTCCATATTTGCTCAGTTGCCCTTTCCTTGGTGGACAACACGGCATCTACACTCCCGAAGAAACTGAGGGCCCTGCAGTGGACATCTGTTGCTTTGTCTGCTCAGCATGGCTACTCCCCTCTTTTGAAGCAGGACTTTTCTTTCTGTGAAGGAGGGCTGCCCCCCAAACCACACATGTGGCTCAGTGGGGTTACCTGCATTATCAGTGGGTTGGGTTCTTGATCTAGCCAGTCCTAACACTTGTCCTGGTTACAATGCATCCCAGGGAGGAGTCCCAAGCTCATCAGTCACTGTTCTACAGGAGTTTTCTTAGTAGAGTTGGTGGGAAAAGCCCCATTCTTTAGATTGCTCAAGTGGAATAACATATGGCCAGACCTGCTGCTGCTAGGTAACATAGAGAGACTCATTTCTAATAGAAGGGACCTGAGCCAGCTGGTAGAGAGGGGAGTACAAGATGAAGACATGAGGGGACAGGCAAGAGGTCATGTATTATTTATCTATTGCTGTGTAACAAATTACCCCAAACTTACTGTGGTTTAAGACAATACATGCTTATCTCAAAGTTTCTATGGGTCAGTAATCTGAATGTGGCTTAGTTCAGGGTCTTTCTCAAGGCTGCAATCAAGGTGTTGAGTGGGACCACAGTCATCTCAAGTTTCAACTAGAGCAGTATCTGCTTCCCAAATCCCTCATGAGGTTATTGGCAGGATTTAGTTTCTCCTGGGCTGTTGGGCCTCAGGCCTCCATTTATGGTTCTATTCTAAGCTCAGGTCCCTGCACTTATTCCTCTACTTCCCTTGTCGGATGTTTCCGTCCAACTTTCAAGTCCAGCATCTTCACCCAGACCTATGTCTTCATCACAGGCCAGTATTTTCCACTGACTCCTAGAGAGCAAACATTTTCCTGGATCTTCTGTGTTTCCCTTACCTCTTCCTGTGATGAATGGGACCAGGTATTCATTCTCCCAAGCATAGACTTCTTCTCAGCTTTTCTCTCAGCCTGAAATGTCTTCCTACCCCACATCAACCTGTCCAATTCTCTCTAAATTCTCACTTTTAAGTTTCAAGGTCAACTTCCATCTTTCCCAGAAGCTCCTCAGAACTTCCCGTACCTCTGAAGCCCTTCTTTTCACTCTAGTAATGACACTTGCTCCAGACAGCCCTGTGCAGATGTGTTCCTGCCTGTGCTCCGTCCCATACACTGGCAGCTCCTGGGAGATGGTGGCTGATGAGTGTCCTGTGGAGAAGCTCGGAAAGCAAAGGAGACCTGCTCCAGGACTGGGGGAGTGGAGAAGAGGACCCCAATGTGTGGCGCTGATGCTTCCCCAACCCTTGCAGCTCTTTATGCCCCCAGCACCTGCTTCTTTTCTTTCATTTCCCCTCTGAGCCCTTGATCATGAAGCAGGAGGGAGGCAAGGTAACAGGCCAGAAATGGCTCGTTCTGAGTACCTTGGTAGTTTCCTCTAGGCCTTAAAGAATTTGCTAATCCTCCATGATTTATTCAGGAATCGTTGACAGATACCCAAGTTAAGATAGCACAACTGAGAAGGAGAGATTGACTGGCTCCATGACCAAACTGCGCAGAGGGCCGGGTGCAACCAGTGTTTGGGAAAACTCCACCTGGAAACCTCAGCATTGATAGCGCCCCTGTCCTCACTCTCTTTCTCCCCCTCCTCTGTCCTCCTTTCTTTCTTAACTTTCTCCTCAAAATGAAGATAACTTTAATGGCAGCTGTTTACATAATTGCTACTTGGCTATTTAAAAAATGAGAACAACATATAAAGCAGCCCTATTAATATTCCATTTACCATATTCCTGGAGCAGAAATGGGCATTTTTTTTCTATAAAGGGCCAAATAGTAAAAATTTTAGGCTTTGCAGGCCATATGATCTCTATTCCACCTGTGAGAGCAACTATAGACAATATGTAGCTGAATGGGCATGGCTGTATACCAAGAAAACTTTATTTACAAAAACAGGTAGTGTGCCAGGTTTGGCCCATAGGCTGCAGTTTGTCAGCTTCTAGTTGAACACTTTCTTTCTGCCTCGGATATCAACTTCACACCCTCCTGTGTCAGAATAGTGACAGGAATGGAGTGGAGGGGTGTGCGTCTAGCAGCTCTGGCTCTCACCTCCATAGCTAATAGCCAAGAGAGAAGGCATGGCTTCCTCCACATCCACATTGAGACTCCCAGTGGAAGACTTTGATTGGCCTAGCTCAATTCAGATACCGTACTCTGGGTCAGTCTTGAGGGAGAGCTATCTGATTCGTTTCTGATGGTAGAGGGATATGCCGTTTCTCAGATAAAGGGCATAATCTTTGGGGTATATAAAATGATCAATGTCCAGTACTGTTAATTATTACTATAACATAAGTTTTTAAAAACATATTTTTTTTAACTTTATGTGTCCCATGGTCTATTCTTTTCTACTGGGAGTTTAGTCAGTCCCTGATCCCCTTGCCACCTTTGTAAATACACTCCCTGCTATAGTGTCTCCCAGTTGGTATTCCTTAGTCCAGAGGGACTTACAATATTGGCCTCCTGGAACCTACTTGGTTTCTTGCTGACACTTTCCCTTTTCCCCTTGGCCTTTCTCCATCCCACTTCTTGCCTTAAATAGGTTAGAACTGGCAGATTCCTGTCCAGTCAGCTCCTGTTATGGACAAACCTGGGCCATGACCTTCCTGCTTCTAACCCTGATAGTAAAGCTCCCACTCATCCCTACCTGTGGATGCAGCACAGCCCATCACAGACCCGGGTGTCTATACTGGCCCGGGCAAGCAGTGTGTGGATTAAGGCTGGTGGCCGAAACCCTTCTCACCTTAAAGACCCTGGCGAGACTCTGCCCCCTGTCTCCTTTTCTGGCTGCCCAGGTCCCCATGTCTGGCTCACCTCTGGGCTCAGCCCACCTGTCCGAAATTTCCTGCAATTGGACCTGCACCTGCCTGTTTGGTCTGCCTGAGTGACTTTCTTTCTTCAGCTTCCATTCATATCTAGTCTCAGCTTAGAGTTCAGCGTGGGCTATTTAAATCTTCAATCCACAGGAAGGTACCATGACCCATCAAGCTATTTTCAGAGGAGAGTAAACAGTTTGGTGGGCTGGACATGGGGAACACTGGGTGAGACAGGACAGAAAGAGCTGGGCTGAGGAGAACACTAGACTGCAAGTCTGCAGGAGGCTTGTCACCAGGGAGGGGCATGTCAAGAGGGGTTTGGAGGGCTGACTGGGAGAGATTGAGCCTGGGGGCTCCAGAAGGAGAGTAACAAGGAACTGTCCCTGTTCACCACCAGGTACGTCTCAGGAAGGACTCAGTCGGTAAGCTTTCTGTCCTCTTATGTCCACAGTGCCTGCTGAGGGCTGTGGGTGCAGCACACGACACCGGGATGCAAGTCCCTCAGCCTCTGCAACTTTCCCCAGCCAAGGACAAAGTTGATTGACAGAGTTATATTAGCCAACCCCCCTCCAAGCAAACTAGATTAACAGTTCATTCTTTTACTGTCAGTTTGTCCAGTGGTACCCTTGCTTCAAATTCAAATTCATCAAATTAATATTTTATGTGGGATAGGGTCAACCTATATGAGATAGTTGGTAATAGGAGTTTTGCCTGATTTTCTGCTTTATGAGCACTTGTTTTTACCCAACTCAGAATTCTAGTATTTATTAAATTTGCCTACCTCAGGTAAAAATAATCAGACATAGTGCTTCTCAATATATGTTCCTTTGCATGGCTTATTGTTTCCTTTTGGCCACTCTCGTGCCTGATTTTGGTGTCCGTCCCGGCTCATGGGGGCACTCTCTGTGACCAGGGACCCTGAGCCTATGGCTGTAATTAGTTCCCACAGACCCCAAGACAGCCCAGCATCAGACCTTAAGGCAGAAAAACTGACAGGCAGAATTATTTTAGCTTTGCTGGAAAAAGATACTTGCTTAGTTATTATAGCAATACTTAAAAGTCATTGAAGGATATATGGAAAATATAAAAATCAAAAATAAAAAAATTGCCTATATTTGTGCCATCCGAACTCATTCTCAATAGGTTGTTCTTTGGTCTTCCATTCTTACTCTGAATGTCTTTCATTTTCGCATAGTTGAGATCATTCTGTGTTCACTTATTTGGATTTTCATGTTGTCACTAAACATTGGAACATAGATGTTTCTTCACATCACAAAACACTTTTCAAAAGCATGTTTTAATTAGCTGTATATTTCATTGCCTAGCTTCAGCATAGTTCAGTGAACCAATGTTCCTTATTGATTATTTTAATTTTTTCTACTACAAACAATACCAACAAGAATATCTTGTGCAATAAATAAGTTTCCATATTTAGAATTACTGTGGCTTTGGCAAGTCATTTGCTATATAATTCCAAAGTTATTATTATTTTCAGAAGAAATTATTTTAGTAACATTTACAGAAATGTTGTGCATATTTTAAACTATTTTAAAAAGTGACATTTCTAAGTTTATATTTTTAATATCAAGTATTACATTTTTATTAAAATCAAGTCTAATTCTTCTGACACTATTGGTACTTATAAACCTTGTCACATACCCCTTCCATAGGTTAACTATTCAGTTACCATTTCTTCCTGTATTTTTATTTTAGTTCATTTTTGTCATCATACATTGTTATGCCTGCCTGGTTGGTCTGGGTGGGTTTTCTTTGGCCCATTTGTGAGGTGAGGGGCATGGGCTCTGATTCCCAGTTTATCACTTACCTGAGGCAGAAATAACCTCACCTCCTCAGCCACAGTTCCTCCACTGAACCTGTCAGTCAATCCTTCCTGGTGAAATAGTGTGGCTTCTTTCCAGGATTGTAAGGAAGTATGAGATGCTGTGATGCCCCATGGAGCCCTCCAGCAGGACTGTGTTGTGGAAGGGACAGCCACATATCTGTGTGGCCAAGGAAGCCTCCTCACTGTGTGGTTCAGCTGCCTTCTCTGCATCCCTGCACCCTGGCTTAATTCTGGGGCACCCACAGGTCCCAGCTAGATTGCTTTACCCGTCATCCTGGGCAGCCACTCTACCAGAGTAGGATCTGATGGGAAGGACAAGAACTCTACTCCCACCTGTAGATGATGAGAGTTTAGAGCAGGTTATGCCATGTCCTCTCCTGCCTGCCTTACAGCACCCTTGGTAATCCTGCACCCAGTGAGATTTGGAAAATTTTCCTCTTCAACATCTATTTGACAATATTTTCTGAGGGCTTGCAATGAGCTGAAAGCACTAGGGCAGGTAGTTTTGGGGATACAGAAACAAAGAGCAAGAGTTCCCAAGGCGATGAGGACCATGACAGCTTCTAGAAAATGAGAACAAGGTGTGTGTGTGTGTGTGTGTGTGTGTGTTGGGGGGCACAAGATGAGGCTAGAAATGGAGGTGTGGCACAAGGGGTGATGGTAGAAACCTCACTGGGAGACGCTAACTGAGCCTAGGTGGAAGGTCCCAGGGGGGCTTCCTAGAGCAAGTGGCTGGGTAAAGTGGAAGGCAAGGATAATCTTGCACCTTGTAGACCTTTCAAACAGTCACAGTCACCAGGACCACTGAGTTAGGCCATTGAAAGAGAAGAAAGAGGCGAGTGGCATCTACTGAAGCAGAGATGTGGCATTGCAGGGAAGCTAAGAGGAACCCAAGGACTATTCATGGGCAGAGGCATAGGGTCCTGGTCCTCTCTACAGGCAGGACAGTGAACCAAGCAATGCATGAAGTAGGACTTGGGTCTGGTCTTGCTGTCCAGCCTCCTCCCAGAGCCCACTGCCTTAGCAGGAACTGAGGTTCTGTAAAAAACTCTCTGTTCTGACAGGAAAGGGGTTCTCAGAAGCCTAGTTCATGGAGCAAGTAGGTAAAGTGGTTGTCTCTCATGAACAGCAAGTGGTGAAAGACTAGCCTGTCTGCTTGACTATGTGACCTCTGACAACCTTCAACTCCCCAAGCACATTGTCTGCGTATGGTATACTATGAGCATCACCACTACATTCTGAAAGGTAAAAATCATTGTTTGTATGCCCCTCATGATGCCAAGTCTCTTCTGCCTCAAAGTAATCGGGCAGCCAGGTGGTATCCTTCAAACCGCCACCATAGCTTTGCAGCAGCTCTTCTCTATGCCTAAGTGCCAGGCATCTGGGTGCCACTGCATCCCAGATTTTCACCATCTATTTGTCGTGGGGGCCTTTCAATAACTCTCTGGAGGCAGCCGAGCTATCTGTGGGCTGGCAGACAGCTTTTACATGCCTTGTTCGGGTTTTATGGTGTGGCCAGGCAGACCTGTGCCTGGCAAGACTTGCAGACAGCTATTAGCATGCTCTGTGCTCCTGGTTGGGCCTTTCCTAACAGCACAAGCCACTAGGCCATCCCAGCAGGCCCACCCTATGGACTGCATTCCCAGGTTCAGCCACAGAACAGGAGGACCAGACTTTCCCTTCCTGAGATGCTTGTTTCCATTTGTTCCTAAATGGGCTGGGCTAAGGCAGGCTGAGGGGATGGAAGACATTGATTGGGCAGGACCCTGGTTGGGTATCCTCTTGTTGCATCTCTTGGGCATGTAGAGAGCAGCCTTTTGGGTATCTGGGGTTGATGGGAGCTTCAGAGTCCCAACCATCTCAGAGCAGGAGGGTGTCATTGCTCCATTCAACCAGGTTCCTCCAACTCCTGCCAGTGCCTGTTCTAGACCCTGGAAACTCAGAGGAGCAGGGTTCTCCCATGAGCTTGTACTTCCAGCAGGGTGGACTCCAGGAAGGCAGGAGAGTGTGACAATGGAAGAGTGGTCAGGGTTCTTCCTATGGAGGAGAGACCTGACGAAACCAGATGGAGCTCACTAATACCTCAGAATGACTGCTTCTAGAGAAGTCAAACTGTGGGCTGAAGACAGAGGGCAAAACAGGCCGACACAAAGAGGAGTTCACAGGGACTAATGGTGCCACTGTCCTTGAACTGAGGCATAAGATTAACTCAAATTTATCTTTTTTTTTAAATATTTTATGTACTTATTTTTAGAGAGAGGGGAAGGGAAGGTGAAAGAGAGGGAGAGTAGCATCAGTGTGTGGTTGCCTCTCACGTGGCCCCCACTGGGGACCTGGCCCACAACCCAGGCATGTGCCCTGACTGGGAATCGAACTGGCAACCTTTTGGTTCACGGGCCCATGCCCAATCCACTGAGCCCCACCAGCCAGGACTCAAATTTGTCTTTCTAAAGTTAAAGAATATACAAAATTAAAATCCAGACTGAGGTTCAAAACTAGTTAAAAACTCTGGGAGCAAGGTCTGTGTGGGGGTGAGGGCTGGTGCTGGTCAGTTGAGGAACTTCCAAGCAGGGTGATCATGTGGGGTCCTGGCTGTTCCAGTGGGGACCCCAAAATGTCAGTTCATTTTGTCACAGACAGATCAGGAAGCTTCCCATTTTCTCTCTGGGGCAGGGTAATTGTGGCTGCCAAGGCTGATGAAATAGACAGAGTCATGGGACTGAGGGTATATAGGTTCATCTCCTGAAGTTCGCCATACCCTCCTTTTCAACAAGGCACCTCACTTGAGTCTTTAGCAGTAACTGCTCTCCCTGAATTCAGAGCCTTTTCTCTTCAGTTTCCCCAGAAAGGAAACTGTGTTCTGAGGGCTCTGAGGGGAGAGGGGGATTGTACCTGGCTCTGGCAGGTGGGGAGAGGATGGGAGAATATCACCTTCCTTATTCAGAGTTTTCATAAAATCTCTGTGTTCAGCCAATGCTCATCCCCACTTCGTAGTTCCAGAGACCTCCAATTCCAGAGCCTTTCCAGTGTTATAATGGGATAAGTCAGCTAACTTCTTATTGCCTTCCTACTGTAAGCTTAACTTTCACCTTTCTAATTTTCCCAAATTCTACTAACTTCTCTAATCTGCTGCCATCTAATTTTCTTTTTTCTCTTATAGGTTTATGACTTTAATTCTTTTTGGCCATTTTCCTAGAATTTGAGGGAATAAGTGGACATGATACCCACTTTGATTAAAGTTAACCCTCACCATCTCTCCAGGCCTCATTTTTTTCTCTAATGTGGGAAAAATGGGACCACAGTCAAATGAGCTCCTGACAGCAGCCCTGTGGGGGAGGCCAGATGGGACCTGAAGGTAAATCCTCCCATTTTGGATCCTGGCCTACCATATGCTGACTAGGTAAGTCTGAACAAGTTCAATATTTCTGAGCCTCAGTTTCCCGGTAGTAAAATGGAGATGTTCACATTGCCGCTTCCCAATGCGCCAGGCATATGGCATTGTCCTCACTCTCTGCTGCTTCCTTCCCTCAAAACATGTAACCTGGGATTCTCAGCACCATTGCAAGGAGGTTTGTTATATGGCTCAGTCACAGCGCTGTGATCCAGCTGAGCATCTACTGCAGGACAGAGTTTGCTGAGGTCTCATCTAGCAGGGTCTCTCTCAGCTGTTCCACCCCGTTGCTCAAGGGAAGAGGCAGATTCCAGACACATCTAATTTCTGGGGCTATCAGGAGATTTCATGCAGAAGATGGGCTTGTTTCCATACAGGAAACCCATTAGTCTGACTCTACCAATCCGAAGAAGTAATACATGATTTGTAAACATCTATATTCCCTGGGTAATTTTCTTGTTTAACTACTTTCATGGAAGAAATAGTTCTTAGGTCACCAAGATGCCAATGGCAGAATGTATCAATGGCAGACCTTGTCCTGGTTCTGCCAATACTTTGAGCCAATCACTTTCCCTCTCATCCAGCCTCAGTTTCCTACTGGTAAGAGAAGCAAATGCACAAAACATAGACACCACACCTACACAGCTTTAATGACTTTTGGCCCAGGTGGTCCCAGCCTCTGTCAAAGTCTTCAGCTTATGAAAACTATGACAGCCTGTTCAGAAACACTTGAATCTTCCTGTGGCTCAGTATGAGATGTTTGTAGGTTATCACTTTGCTGGTGGTTCTTAATCCCTGAAGTGACAGATGCTCTTTGGGGACCGTGATACTATTTTTGCACAAGCCGGTAGGATTTGTGAACACACCCAACTCCAAGACAAAAACATCCTGCTTCGGTAGGGATAACAGGAAAACGGTGGTGAGGAAGAGATGCCGAGATGTGTGGCAAGTCCTGCCATGCATGAGTCATCTCATCACTTGTGTGGCATGGTGAAGGTCAGTCTGGAGGGTCTCTCGGGCCAGTAAATGGGACATGTGTGGTAACTGTGTCTTTTTACTGGAGCCAGACACACAGGAAGTATGAGGAAATCTTTCATTTTTTGACCATCAATGTAAGAAGAGGAGACAGAGTTAAGAGTCAGATTAATAGTGCATGGTCAATCCATGCCCTGGGCTCATCAGTCCATGGGTCCTGTCAGGGAACACCTAGGAGAAGAAACTCCCCCTCCCCTGCAGCTCAATGAGGGACTGAGCCTGCCCTCTGGGGGATGGTCAGGTTTCTCTGGGAGCTTGTAGGGACTCCTGTTGGGGAGGGCAGGGTAGAACTCTGACCAGTGGCTGCATCATGGAACCTGCACCTTCTTCCTCAGGCAACTTTCCATGAGTTTTAAGTCTGCAAATTCTATGGAGTTCAATCAACATGGAAACCTCCTGCACTGAAAGCTTTTTTTCTGTTATCACCCATGGGGCCACTTCAGAGACATGGAAGAGCTGCTATTTTCTTTAAACCTGAAGTTACTTTGTAAAACATCAAAATAATTATCAAACAAATCCATTTGTCAAAGGCAGTTTGAAAAATACCAAAAAGAAAAGGAGATATAATCCTCATTCTTATCACATAATGTTAACTATAATTTTGGCACTTTGCTTTCTTGATTTTTCCTGTGTGTATTTTAATACTTGTACATAGCTATGGTTATTCAGTTGTACACTTTCATATTATAATTTTATATTTTTTAATGAAAAATATAAACATATTCCCATGTGATTATAAATTTTTCCTAAATATCACAAATAGTAGCTGAGGACACAACAGTAGGTTAATTAGCCAACCCCCTATTGTTGGTTAATTAGTCCACTTGAACTTTGGCTATTACAAATAGTAATACAATGACCATCTTTTCATGGTTTATTTAATAAACCTGGTATCAATTCTTTACAGTCAGTTCCCAGAATGTAACTGTTATTTCAAAGGGTGTGAACATTTTTAGGTCCTTCATCTTCTATGGGAAAGGTCAACCTTAAGGTTCCACCTTCCATGTGCCCAGACAGAACAGTGAGAATCCTCTGCTGGCAATACATCGTCTAGTTGTCCTAGACCAGCATATTGGCCTGAGTCTGACCACAAGTTACTCTGAGAGCCTCTTCCCCTCTCTCGTTTCCTTCCACTCTCCTTTCTTGTCCAGAGCAGTTGTCTTTGGACTCCCTGAAGAACATTGTGGGCTAGGGTGTTTTGCTGACCTTGGACAATTCCACTGAAAGCTGAGTGTGCTATTTCTCATCTATGGAAAGGCCTGCAGTGACAACATAGATGAGCAGGCTTTGTTCTCCAATACGGTCCCACAGAAACAGAATGACTAACCACAGCACCTTCCTATCTCCTCAAAGTTCAGGCCAGGGGACCCATTTCAAAGAACTGTTGCTGACTCATTTTTTTTTTCCATTCCCCAAAGGCAAGAGCAACATAAAAACACTGAGAGCACTTCCCACCCTGCCCAAACAGAAGCCCATCCCTGGAGCTCACTAAGTCCAAAGTCTAGGCAGAGCTAGTAAAACCAGCACCCAGGCCAGAAAAGGCATGTGCTGTTGCCCCAGCCCAGGGGCTCCTCCCCTGCCCAGGGATACTTGGAGCAACAGACACTCTTCTTCCAACCCACTTTACCCTTTCTCCATTCATGCCAGGTTCTGAATTTTCCAGTCCTGGCTTAATTTTCCTTTGTATTTGTGCACTGGAGAGAAGGTTGGTTTGGGAGTCTTTTTTAGCCTGATGGTGAGGAAGGAACCAGAGGTCACTGGGGCCTGGGAAGAGACAGGGAGAGTGAACTTTACTAAAGGATATACTCTGGTTTCTCTTCAGATCGTATAAATCTTTCTCCTTTTACTAAAGGAGAGAAGAAGGTTCCAAACCAACTTTTCAACTTCACAAATATGCATGTATAACTGAGGTGGGCCCCAATGCCAATGCTACTGAGGAGCGGGCCCTCTGAGCTTCCTGGGAACACCACAACTGCTGTCAGGAGTGACAGCTGCACTTTTAAGCCCCATGTTGGAGGTTCTCACTCAACAAAGTCTTCTACTCTGAAGCACAAGTTACAACTACTAGAATGTCTCAAGGGACACAGAGACCACAGTCTGAGAAAAAACAGCTTGTTGCCTTGGGGAAGCACCATGTTCCTTTTATTCACTCGAAGTCTTTGTAAGAATAAGGGCAGGCATAGGTAAATAAATGCTCCTCCTCATGGGAGCAAATCATCTGCCTCCCAGATAGTTCAATCCACTAGCCACTCTCCTACCCAAAGGGGCCAGCAAAGTTAGGTTGGAACTTTCTTCACGTACAGTGACTCCAAAGTTTGAAGACCTTCCAGTTCTCCTCTTTTTAGATAATGTTCCTCCAACTGTTTCCATGTGGCCTATTTTCTACCCACTTATGTTCCTTAGGACAAGCTCTACTTTTCAATTTTCTTATTAGAGGGTGATGTGAAGCACTAAATTCTTCAGACAAACCCACAAACATGGGAGTTATTGGTACTCTCGTTTGGATACATTGTCCCTCCAGACTCCAGCTGCTACATTGAGCAGTGTGGACAGTCATAGCCTACCATGGCCTTAGATCCAGCCTGCAGTCAGTAGAACCCCCAAGGCCTTTCTTATGAATGTCTGAGAAACTAAGCCAAGATAAGACTTTTCTCTCCATAACAGATATCCAGTTTCTTAATTGCATTTCATCTCAATTATATTGAAAAGACTGGCTCTATGAGACTGCTTCTCCCTAACAACTCTTTTTGTGTCATGCTATGTAGTTCCTGGAGCTGCTGCTATGCAATCATGCTTGTGAACAGGGAGTCAGAGGACCTCTGCGGAGCTTCAGAGGTGTGCGAAGGATGGGAGGGCAGGGGCAGGATGATCTGTGCAGCGGTGACTTTGTTTTACCACACAGCACTGATATTGATGCATCAGTTCTCTACTTACAAGAACAAATTCCATTATGCACCAAGCTTTAAAGAAATACAAGTAGACAAATTAAAATAAAGACCTCTCTACCCCCCAAAAACACACCTTTAAACTTTTCACACACTATAACACTGAGGACATTCTCTGTGTGAATATACTCTAGCTTACTCATGCTCACTCAGAAGCCCATCTTTGCAAAGCCACCAGCCCTGCAGCTGGTTCTGGTTGAGCATTGACAGCATGATTTTCTCTTCCTACTAACTAGGGGGTTGGAAACGAACACTTATGGGGTTTCTATTAGGTAAACTCATACTAGGCATTCTTTTAGCTTCTTCCACTAGCCCTCACCACAACACTGTGAAGTACAGTCTTATCTCCATTTCAATGTGGGATGACCAAGAATGACGGAGGTCCAATCATTTGCCCATGTTGATAAAGCCAGTAATGACAGAATTTGGATCAAAATGCAGAGCTGTTGACACAAAAGCCCATGCTTTGTCTATGCTTCAGGCTCTAGGCCAGTGTTGTCCAATAAAAATAGAATGTGAGCCAAAAATAAAAACCAAATATGTAATTTTATATTTTCTCATAGCCACATTAAACAAGGGAAAGGCAAGTGACATTAATCCCAGTGATATGTTTTATTTAACTCAATGAATTAAAAATATTAGTATTTCAACATGTAATCAATATCAAAATTATTACTTTTACATTCCTTTTTGTAGTAAGTCTTTGAAATCCATTGTGTGATTTACACTTAACACATTTCCATTTGGACTAGCTACATTTCAAGTTCTCAATAACCATATGTGTCTAGTGCCATCATATTATGCAGCTCAGCTATTACATATAAAAATAGCTTTTTTTCTCTTAGCTATTCTTTAAAGAGAATTACATTTTTCCGTAATGCTTTCCAATACACTTGAATGTTATTTTTAAAAAAAGAGTCAATAAATTCCTAACAAGGTGAAACTGAAATAATTTCTAACTTGTATTAATCAATTTAGCCTGCCAAAACAAGATACTATAGAGTGGGTGGCTTAAACATTTATTTTCTCACCGTTCTGGAGGGTAGAAGTCTGAGATCAAGATGCCAGAATGGTCAGGTTCTCATGAGAGCCTTCTTCCTGCCTGATAGTTACTTTCTCTCTGCGTCCTCATATAGCAGAAGTAGTGAGCTCTCCACAGTCTCTTCTTATAAGGGCACTAATCCCACCCTGAGGGCCCCGCCCTCATAAACTTACCTAACCCTAAATACTTCTCAAAGGCACTATCCCATCCGCAAATACCATCACACTGGAGAGTCAGGGCTTCAACATATAGATTTTGAAAGACACATTCAGTTCATAACATCACTGAATAAAATGTAGGTGAAAAAATTTCTCAGTGTTTAGTGATGAAATGTGTCCTTGGGGTTACTTTTGCGGACAACTTGGAAACTTCTCTGGGTATATATTGTGAGTCATGCATGTTGCAAAAATGCCTCCCAAAAGGAAAGACTTTTGATTCAAACCCTGATCTTGTAAATATCAGTTGCTGCCATCTTTATTTTCCTCAGTCCTTATAGCTTCAGGAGGTATCCCTAACCCAATGTTTGAGATTCAGACCTGAGGCTCTGAGGTTTATTGACAAGTTGGCAGTCACATGGGTGGATAGAGCAGGAGCCAGTGCTTAAACTCGGCCTTCTGAGCCCAGGGCTTTCTCCTATGTTCTGCTTTGTGAAGAGTAGCTGATGGTATATTGCTATTTCCCAAGGAAATCAAAGTTAGCGTGGTCCCTGTTCTGCATACTCTCTTGTCCTTGTGTTCTTTTTTGAATAGGAAAAAAAAAGAGAGAGAGAGAAACTTTAACAGGTTTCAGATCATCATCTGTGCCAAGTGCTTGGTGGGCTTGGTCCATGAGCCTCTATATGCCCAGATAGACAAGATCACTTTACCTGTGATAAGGGAGCTTCTAGGGAGGGATGCCAGGGGAGTAGACATTTGAACAGATTCTCCCTTGTTATTGAAACTGTTGGTCCTTCATTCTTGAATCTTTCAGACCCTCACTCCAGACTGCTCCCTGGCAGACCCTGGCTAGGTTGGAGGTCCACAGCTACCGAGTAGCAGAACCTGGCTCTCAGCAATCACAGCATGGTGACAGGACAAGAGGAGAGTTAAACCTGCTCCTGAATCAGAACATGTGTCAGCAGGGCATTGGTTTGCCAGCAGATAACAGCAAACAGGTGTCGCTGGTGCTGAGGGAAGATGCTGCACCAGCCAAGGAGGCAGAACACCAAGATGGCCTCACTGAGAGGGATGTGGGTAGGGCAAGAGCAGAGTGTGGTTGGCATCCGCAGACCTGGAACTGCTGCCTTGGGCAAGTGAGTTTTTTTTTTTGTTTGTTTGTGGGTTTTTTTGTCTTAACTGCTTCTTTAAACCTAGATGCTGGCAAGAGGGTCTTTATAGACAATAATAAATTCTATTTATTAAAGAACTATGATATGCCAGTAATATTACATATGAGCAGGGACCCCTCAAAAAAACAAAACTTATTTATAAAAATTTGTGTATTTATTCTTACATGTTTAAACCTCAATCACCTTCAAAGTACTCTCCATTTGATGCAATACACCTATCGAGTCATTTTTTCCACTGCTCAAAACAGGTTTTAAACTCATTGTTTTTGATGTCTTTTAGTGCTTCTGCCATTTTTTCTTCCACCTCTTCCACATTGGCAAAACATTTCCCTTTGAGGACTTTTTCATCTGGGTAAACAAAAAAATGTCACTTGACGCGAGATCAGGTGAATAGAGAGGGTGGGACATGGGAGTCATGCTGGTTTGTGTCAAAAACTGCTGAACACTCAGTGCAGTGTAGGCAGGTGAGCTCATAAATCCTTCATCATGAAATTGGCAAATGCATTGAAAGAATCTTCAAAAAAAAATTCACTGAAACCAAATTCAGACTCTCACAACCACATCAGCTGGTACACTGATACAGAGTGTTCTAGGAACACTCACCTAGCAGGGGAAGCCTATACTAGAAGAGGATGCTCTCCAGAAGATAATTCCATGTTTTTCGGAGGGTCCCCTATCGTATAACATAGCAAGTATGATTTGAATTGTGTCCTTCAAAAATTTAAATATTTATCTAGTTCAGGCCACCCCTGATGGAGCTCTGCTCCTGCCTCAGGACCCACCCTGTATGCAAATCCTCTTCTGATCACAGAAATCCCCCTGACACAGACACACAAATGCCCCATCTGTGGTTCACGAGTTTCACTCAGTTCTACTGTGAGCATGCCCCTCTTTTCACCTTCTCTACAGAATGGAATGGAAAGTAAAGCTGAATTGCCAAAGAATTTTTATTGGCCCTGCCTGTCATTTACTTTCACTCCATAAAACAAAGAGAAGTCAAGCCACAAAATACGGGCAGCCTCCCCGGTAATAGTCCATCAGGATATGTTGTGGGCACAGTATATTGCAGTTACTGGGTCAAATAAACATCTTTCATTTGTCCACAATTTCGTTTATTGCATGGGGGCTTTCCTTCCAGTTAATATCTTTACTCTGACGGAACATTAAGGGACTGGGAAGTTCTTAAGCAAGGCAACTATTATCATGTCCAATGTTTCCCCCATTAGATTGACCTAGGCTCCAAAAGCATCTTCCTGAGGCTGTAGGATAAAACCAGCACCCTTCAACCTCCTCTAGGCCTTCTCTACTGACACAGCTGAAGGTCCAGCTCACGCCCAGCCTACTACCCCCAGCAGGTTTCCAGTAACACACAACAATGGTGATTTATTCCTAAAAGGAAATTCCTGCCCTCTCCAATTCCATTCTACTTTAAGTTTTGTTTAGAAATGGCAAGATACAAGCCGCACCGTAGAATCAGAATGTGCTTCATGTTCATGTAAAGAAATGACAATATTTATTTAACCCAGTAAGTATAATAT
>PVJI01028409.1:0-16553 GCA_004026765.1 Micronycteris hirsuta
ATTTTACTTTTTTTTCATCATAAGAATAGGAATATTGAAGGTGCTCAATAAAGTATACTGAGTCATTGAATTGAAGGTGAGGATGGGGGCTGAACTCCTTCAGAAGTTTTACATTCAAATTATTTGCCAGAAATTTATCCTAAGAAATTGTTTAGTGTGGGTATTTACAGATACAGTACAGCAATTTTAGAGAAATTTTAATTTAGGCTTCATGTAGTATTCCCAATCCATCTGTTAATTGCACTGATTACATCCTCTGGTTGATTACGCTAAAAATTACTATCCACGCCTCAGGTCAGGCAATGAGAAAGTGGTGGGTTGAGTTGCGAGGGAGGATAAATTGGTGAGAATTGAAGTAACAAGCAACTGAAAATAAAGGCAGGGGATGTTTGGAGAGATTGTGCTGATTCGTTACCATGCTGAGCATTTCTACAAAATCTAACTCTGTGGGCAGATTGAAAGCTTAAACTGCTGATTTACTGGAATATTGCATTGTCCCTAGAAATAAAATTACCAACAATCTAAATTTTATTTTATTTTATTTTATTTTACTTTAAGGAACACACCCCTAAGTCCATCCAGGTGGAGTGCTTTCAATTGATAGTTGGTCTCAAATCATTGTTTAAATTCCCAAATTGTGAGTCACCTAAGTCTCTAATATGACCTCTGGGAATGTCCAGTGGAATCCTGTAGGTTCTGGGAAGGCCGTGTAGTATACTCCTCAAGACTTATTGAAACAGACTCATAGATATAGAGCAGGGGTCCCCAACCACCAAGTCTCACGCAAAGCTTGCCTGAGCTCCACTTCCTGCCCTGCCTCCTCTGGTCTTCCACAAAATTGGTCCCTGGTGCCAAAAAGGTTGGGGTCCACTGATACAGAGAACAGACTGATGGTTGACAGAGGCAGGTGGGGATTAAGAAGTACAAATTTGCCCTGGCTGGTGTAGCTCAGTGGATTGAGTACAGGCCTTTGAACCAAAGGGTCGAGAAATTCCCAGTCAGGGCACATTCCTGGGTTGTGGGCCAGTTCCCCAGTAGAAGGCACATGAGAGGCAACCACACATTGATGTTTCTCTTTCTCCTTCCCTTCTCCTCTTTCTAAAAATAAATAAATAAAATATTTTTAAAGGAAATAAAAACTGGTAGTTACAAAATAGTCATGAGGTTGTAAAGTTCAGCATAGGGAATATAGTCAATGAATATTTGAGGAACTTTTTGTAAAGCGTATGATTGTGTAACCACTATACTGTACTACCAAAACCAATACAGAATAATATTGAATGTAAACTGTAAATGAAAAAAAAAAACTTATGGTGTGTAGAGCAAGTGCTGCTTAGACTTGAGTGTTATCTCTTGTATTATCTTTAGTCTTGAGTATTATCTTTAGGAAGGAAGGAAGGAAGGAAGGATGGATGATGAAAAACCAATAGTCAAAGTGAGGATTCCTTTAGGTCTGATATGTTCTCACAAATGCAAGAGTCTTGCTTATGGCTAATAAATAGAAAAGTAGAAAAGGGAAAATATGGAGCATTTAAGCAAATCTGTACTTGCCTGATAAAATATACTGAAAGTCTCTACAAACCTGCATTTATATCTGTTTCGGGCCTTTATCTACTTAGTATTTTCAGCAGTGACCTGGATAACAAAATAGAAGGTCTGCTTATCAAATTTTCAGAAGTCTAATTTGTGAGGGATATCTAATATTCTGAATAACAAAATAAAAATTCAAAATACTATGAGTTTAAACAGTGAGCTAAAGCTAACAAGCTGAAAATCAATAGAATAAATGTGAAGTCCCACTCTTAGATTAAAACCTCCATTGCACAAGAGAGGTTTGGAGAGATGTAACTTAATATCATTTTATGTAAAAACAGACATTAACTGTTGGCACAATTTATAATAAAGAACACAGTGGTCTTACAGTGAGTTAATAGAAATATAGCCTTCAGATTGTGGGAGGTAAAAATTCAAACTTACTTTGCACTGGTTAGGTTACATCTGGAGTCTTATGTTTTGCCAATATATTTTGAAAGAGCCATTGAAAATGAGCTGGTAATCAGATGGTAAAAAAAAAAAAAATCTGTGTACCATCCTATGAGATGATTAAACTAGAAGAAGGGCTATTTCATGGAGATGTTAACGGCCATTCTTTTATTTGAAGAGTTCCTGCGTGTAAGTGAAATTGCCTTGTTCTCCAAATGCCAAAACTTTCTTCATAAATTAGACTTAAAATTTGGCTGCAATTTAAGGAAATATTTCCAACAACTAAAGCTGTTTGGGGAGACAAGGAGGATGCTGCTGCGGCAGAGCCTGGAAGACAGACTGGTATGATGTGCGAAAAGGGCCTGCTGGTGCTCAGTGGTGGTCTGGCCTGGATGTGGATGACCTCCGGTGTCCCTACAATTTCAGAAGAAGGAACTGCACTTTGAAAATTAAATCTTGATAGTGAAAGTGTGTGACTTGGTATTAGCCCTCGAGGCTGTTGAATCTTGCACATAGGCGCTGTTGGCTGTTTGATTAGCTCATCCTTGTCTGATGGACAGGTGTTGTTCCCTGGGAAGCATGCTCAGCTCTCTTTGTTTTGGTTACTTTGAAGAAGGGAGACTAATCCCCTCTGGAGATATTTGCTTGTTTTTGTTGTCAGAGCAGTCACACTTTTCCCTTTGTGTCTCTTAGCTTGTTTTTGAAGTTTAGCTTCACAGAAAAATAGACCTTATGTTTCCTTGGTGATTCTGGGCAGCCCCTCCTCCACCCCCGAAAACAGCCACTCATGGGTTCTTTATTCTGGTTTGCATTTTATCCAGCAGAAGGAAGAATGAAAGACCACTTTTGTGGACAAAACTTAAAAATTCCTTGCAAAAAAAAAAGCATCTCTCAGAGGTGAAGATAGGCCAGAGACATTTTTTTCTCCCCTTCTTTTCTTTCTTCCTTCTTTCTCCTTCTTTTTTTGAGTTGCCTTCTATATGCAAATGTTAAATGTTGTCATTTTATATTTTAGAAATTAATGCTTTCATCAGAAATAAATACAGCCACTCTGGGGAAAGCACCCATGGTCTGCATTTGAGGCCTTTGCCGGGAGGCTTGTGGCAATTTGACCTTTCTGGCTATTCTTCTGTGGGGTTCTCTTCCATAATAGGATTAGTATAATAAGGTTATGGACTTAAAAACATTTATAAAAATGGAGCTTTAATTAAAAGAAGGAAAATGTTATAAAATCTTAATGTAAACAAAACTGCAAATATGTCTATCTACTTTATTACCTGAGTACCTCCTATTAATTCCATATGAAACAAAGAATATAAATCAAATGTAAATTTTCAAAATATATATGGCCAGTTTGGCCACTTTTCACTATGCCATACAACCAGAATGGAAGTATTATTCTAAATGTAGTTCATGGACCAACAACATCAACGCCATCTTCTAGAATTTCTTAGAAAGCTAAAATCTCATGCTCTAACCCAAAGTTATTATATCAAACCCACAATTAATAAGATACCCCAGTGATTAATATATACATTAAAGTTTAAGATGTACTGCTCTAGAACATATCCACTTAAAAATTACAATCATCTAAAATCTTACAGATAGAGGTGGCCACAAGTAAATGCCTCTATTTTAGTGATAGCATTTCAGAATGACTCTTATGCCAAAACCTTCATTTGCTAAACTCTTCTTTGCATTCAGGATAACTCCTGCAATTTTTAGAGTGAAGGTTAATTCTTCCCTATTCCCAACTTTCTTATACTCCCATAATTCAGGCTATTATATGTTCTAAATCAAGGAAACAATTTTTGTGCAAAGGTCCGCAAATTCCAGGGTGAAGAGCAAAATTTCTAAAAGATCTTGCTTCTGCAAGGAAGACTCTATTGATTTGGGGGTAATCTTTTGTTTTCATTGCATTATTCACTTTTTTATCAGTTCCTTCATTCTTCCCACAGCTATTATGGCATAGGTACTTTGGAGTTTCTTCATGGGTAAGAAATGTGTCCTTTTTTCCTTTCCGGCTAAAGACAGCTAATAAGAAATTACTGTGTGGACCATGGGAAGGAAACATGAAACAGAGAACATAGTCCACACTCTTATCTTTGCAAAAGATGTCTTCACAGCTTATATATATTCTAGAAAGATTCATCAATGTTAAAACTTTCAGTGGATTTGGACCCAAAGCTCTAGTTACAAACAACAGTGTTTATACCTGGGTTATTCCCTATGTACATCTCTACTTGAGACCAAGCATATCATAGGTGGCTGGAAAGATTCATGACCTTAATCCTGGAAACAAAATGCAAATGACAACTCTTAGCACGTTTGAGCTCCAGGTTTTTAAAAACTTGATTTGGGTTATGCAATAGTCATACAAGAGATAGGGTATCATGTGAAATGGATCTCAACACATGCGTTGATGAATGATCTGAGGGCTACAGTTAACAGGATTAAGGAGTGAAGGCATGATAGAACTCATCACCCAAGTGAAAAGGGCAACCAGACAACTAACGCAGAAATCAGTTTTACATGGGGTCACCTATAGCACTAAAAGTTTACTCAACAAGCAATTTGCACTGATAGTACTTCATATTTAATCTACTTCAGGAAAGAACAGCAAGAGAACAGGTAGAATGAAGACAGATTGTTGCTTAACATACAAACTTAAATTCTTTATCTAGATTGTATGTGACATAGTTTCAATTTCATTGTCTTGATTTAGGTTGTGTTGTGAGAGCCAACAGTTTATCCACACAGGGTTAGAGATGTTTTACTTGCATTTTTCCTGTTTGCCTCAATACTTATGCAGAAGTAACCTTCATCTTTTTCTTATTTAAGATGAATTAATAATGGCATAAAGTCATTGTGATAATTTGATGAGATAATGCACGTGAAAGCACTTGGTAAACTGGAAAAGACAGCACAAATGTGCATATCCATACAAACAGATACTATTTTCTCTCTCACTTGCCATTTTCTCAATGTAGGTGAACTCTGACTGTAACCTAAAAGCATGTGATGAAATCTTTCTCTTTAGACTTTGCATCGTTATCTATCAAAATCTGAAATTGATGAGCACAGCTTCTTCACATCTCTCTCCCATTTCTTCAATTTTATCCTATTTACTTGCCTTTTCCCTAGACCAGTCTAAAAAAGTTCCCTCTCTTCTCTTGGTGCTTACATTCTCCAAACACTTGTAGACATTTATCATATACCATCTAAGTTGTTACTTTGCCAAGCTCTTCAGATTTCATCCTTTCATCTTTACTTATAGGTCAATGCCTCCATCTTTTAATCATTTGTCTGGCTGTTCTCTGAATGCCATCCAATTTGTTGATATCTTTTGGGTGTGACATGCCCAGAACAGAGAATGCAGTGTGATCAAGGAGCCACGCCCGTCACTCAGCAGCCAGATGGGATGACTGGTACTTCCGAGGACATATGCAATGTACAGTGGGGACTGAGATAAAGGGAAAGGAAATAGTAAATCTTGAAAAAGTAACTCTACAATTCATTGTCCCTAGGAAAACAAAATAAACAGTTAATTAAAAGATGTGCTTCTAGTTTTGTGACTAGCAGATGCTATTTGGGTGAGAAAGGCAGAAAAGGGCATCATTTAATAAGATAAAGCAGCAATAGCATAATGCCATAAATTTGATCCTTTCTCACGTTTGGAGAAAAAGTGGTAAACTATGAACAGTAGTATATTGAGGAATGTGTTTTGTTATTCTATTTAATATGAAAGCAGAAAGGAAATTTGGATCAAGTAATTTAAAACATTTAACACATTACTTGTACCATGCTAATGTAGATAATACCTGATTCATAAAATGTGCCCCCACAAAAGAGAGAAATTCTGTAAATTTATATTTTATAGAGTTTCCATTAACATTTTTTAGGTTAGGTTTCACAAGTTAGGCTTAAGTTTACTTGCAGGATGAATAAAAGATTAACATATGAATATTTGTTATATAGAATATCCATAGTTGATATTCAACAGCTAGTATTTTCTAGATTGAAGCTGAGTATAGATGATTCAGCCAGATGGTTTACTGAAGCTGAGTTTCATTGCAGCCCTAATTTATCTTTAGTGTTTTGCTTTATGCTTATGTTTAAATTTTTACTGTACTCATTGAACTGTGCTTGATCATTAATAATGGCAGCTATCTTTAATGAGATACATGTCACCCTCTAGCAGGTGGTATGGTCTAATAGACTGAGCATGAATTATGAGTCTGTAAGGATATACTTCTCATATAGGACTATATTGTAGAATAGGAAAAATACAAACATCTTAAAAGTGGGATGATATTTGAAATGAGAGAATGGATAAAAAACAGGTTTTCCTGAATAATAATTATATCCCTGTTAGTCAATAAAAAGAGAAGTCATAATTCACATACTGCTATTGTGAAATCTAGTAGAAGCTTGGTCAATAAAATGCTGACATTTTTAGTTGAGATAGCCCATCTGTTACTTTGTGCTGTAAGGAGGGGGAAGAGAGAGATGGTTACTTCAGAGCATGTACACTGTCTAGCATTAAGCTGCCAGAGAGAATAAAGTATACAAGTCCTTACTTCTTAGAACCCTGAGAATATTTCTGAGGTTTTGTTAGCCTATATACAATCCACATGTATACTGGATGATGCTTCTTAGATATAGGCCTAGTCAAAGTGCTATGTTTAATTATTAATTTGTATCTTCCCTTTGATAACTTTAACCTAAAATGAGGGTTTGAGGGATGGAAATATAAAGTCAAGATTTATAAGCAAATGCACAAAACCCCAAAAATGAATTCATAGGAATCCAGTTTTGGGTTCAGTTCACCCAGCAATGTGACCTTGGGTGATGCCTTTGAGTCTGTAAATGGAGAAATTATCCATGCTCTCTTTCACTCCTAAAATATTTGGGGATATCCAAGGTGACAATAGCATGGGATGATAGTAAGGAAAGTGCTATACAGAAAAGCACAACGTCTTATCATTGTTTTTCACTGTGTGGTAAAAGTAAGCGTATCTCCTTGAATTTCTTTCATCTTCACATTAAGGTTTATTCCTAAAATATGTTTATTTAGAAGAAGGGTTCAATGCTGAAAATGGGTCAGTTTTGCAAGTAAGTTTCAGAGTAGAGAATGGGAAAATAACTTGCATTGCATAAAAGGTAGTATTTATATTTAGAATTTTCTTTTATAATAGATTTTCTATTTGGAATTTTTATAATATTCATAGAGAAATAAGGGACAGAAAGTGACTCTTACCCCAGCTGGGACTCTCTTATCTCATTGTATGGTTGTAACCCAAAGGCTCAGTTACCATCACTTCCTGATCTCGACTCCCTAGAGTATTCGGGATAATGAGGAGTTTGTGGCACCTCGTCTTCCACTTTATTTCTGCTCTCTATTCTGCATGGCATTTTCTCTCTTCAGTCATACTTTACTGTGCCACGGGCCACTGAACACTGTCACTGGTGTGTCGGGCAGGTCATGGGTGGCAGACCACATTGTGTAAGTAGAGCTGAGACCCTCAAAGTGGTCTCCACAGAGAAGAAGAAAAATGAAGAGTAGGTCTTATTAATTACTTTCCCTCATAATAATATGCAAAAAAATTATATGAACATATTTATCAGATCATTGAAATACTGGAAAACTTAAAATTAAAAAATTTGTAGAGAATTTTACCCTGCATACTAAATAGAATGATCATTGTTGAAGAGAAATAAGCACAAGGTGTTAGAGTTCACTTAGGGATATTATCTCTGGTTGCAGCCTGGTTAATAAAATCACTCTCTTATTCCTTGATATCTCTTCTTTTAGAAGAGGCTTTTCTTGTTTAAATAAGTGTCAAGCTTATCTCTACCCATATTTCACAGGACACTTCATCCTCTACTCACAAAAGTTAATCCATTGTTCATTTCTACCAAAGCAATTTAGTAGAGAGAAGGGAGCCCTTGTAGTGGGAGGTAGACAGCTCTGGTTTAAGTTCTGGCTTTGCTTAGTGTTTAAGACTATACCAGAAAATTTAGTCTTCCTGAATTTTTTTATCATTACAGTAATGATAATGTTACTCAGCTTAGTGGACTGCTCATTTATTTATTGAATAAGTGTATACTAACCTCTTACTATGTGCCAGAAATTCTTCTTGGTGCTAGCTGAAGGCCAGAAAAACACAAGGGAAAAATAGATGTAAGGATTAAATAACTATCTGCAATGGGTCTTGGCACAGAGATCATGCTCAGTAATATTCAAATCATGCTCTACCCTATTCTGTTCCAAAACTAAGTTCCAAAATCAAGGGAATCTTTGCCCCCAAGTTTCAGTAAAGACTGAGAATAAAAAAGCATATTAACTAATTTTTTTTTACTAACCAGCCAAAATTCAAAATAATTTTTTTCTTCTGTGTCCATCTGGAATGAGGTAAGTGACATAAAACAATAAAGGTACATGCATGTGTCAGCACCTCCAACTACACACTTTCCCACAACAACGTATGCAATCTCTTCCTTATAAAATACAGAAGCAACCACAATACTACTTGTACTTAGAATTGTAATGGCTCTTGAAGAAATACTACAGATATTTTGCTTTGTCATTGTTTCTTCACGTAAAAATTGAACAACACAGTAAGAGTCTCATGGCTCTGATTTCCTACATGCTGGGAATGAGATTGGGGGTGGGTGATTAATCAAGGAAAAAAGTTTATATCTCTTTTTATCATCATCCCTGAAAAAGAGAAAAGGGTCCAAAGAAAATTATTTGTTGCTATTTGGAGGGAAAAATGAGAATTAACACATTGCTAGGCCTCTTAAATATGTCATTTTATTTAATTCTCACAGCATGCAATTCAATAATATGAAAATATATATAAAATATATAATTTAAAAAGCAGCAGATACAAGGTAAGTATAATTTGGGATTATGCATGTTTGCCTTTATTTGACCAGGAAGACCATACTCTTCTACCTCATCAGGGGATTCATCATCCCTCGTTAGTCTTTGTCCAAAAAGTTCTCAACACTTTTTCCAAAAGTGTTTGCCTGGATTCTGTTTTGTTTCAATCCAAAGTATACTTTCTTTAATATTATGTAGAGCTCTGGCTGGTGTGGCTCAGTGAATTGAGTGCTGGCCTGTGAACTGAAAGGGTTGCCAGTTTGATTCCCAGTCAAGGGCACATGCCTTGGCTGCAGACCAGGTTCCCTGTTGGGAGCGTGTGAGAGGCAACCACGCATTGATGTTTCTCTCCCTCTCATTCTCCCTCCCTCCCCCTCTCTCTAAAAATAAACACATAAATTTTTAAAAATATTATGTAGAGATATTATATATGGTGACATCTAAGATAACATTATGGGGTAATATAGAGGACATTGGGTAATATGTCATCAGACCTCTATTTCACATCCTGTAGATGAGACAAACAAACAATGGATTTCGCAGATGTCAAGTCCCAACAGCATGCCTGGCACACAGTAGTGTTTTAATAAATAGTAATTTTTTTATTCTTAATCTGCAAGTCAACTTTGCCTTTTACATAATTTACTCATGTCCCTTAAAGTCCCCTTAAAATCTTTGAAACTTGGGACAATATTTTAGAGATTAACCTAGTGTATTAGAACTATCTTGTACTTTTATCTTTCTCTGGTCCTTGATAATCCCTTATTTTAGTCTTCATTCCTGTATTTTTCTCTCACTCCTCTTTTTGAGTTTGTGCTTTTAACAACTACAGAATATCCATCCCCTAATATTCTTATTATCCAAGCCACTTTGCTTGTGGCCATAGGGTAAAATGTATTCTTTGGCTCAGGAGAAAGTCTAGTAATGTGCAGAAATGCCTTACCTGAGGCCAGGGGAGAATTTAATACATTTTCTAATCTCTTCTCCCATGAATGTCCTTGTAGCCACGTAATGAGAGTGAGGCAATCTTTTTGTCCCCTGGTTTCTTTTCTCTTGCTTTGTTTTATTTTGTTTTGCTTTCTGTCAGCTTGTGGAAGCCTGAGAACCAGGGATGTTTGATGAGAAAGCCTGATAATGTGAAACAGGAGAACAGCGTAAGGAGACTGCTGCAGCATTTATGCGGACACCTGCATTCTCTCACCTAAAAGAAATGGATTTATTTACTTTTCTTTCAAAATGAACTCAACTGCTTCTGGTTTTATTGTGTTTCTTCCCAGGGCTTGGTCTTTCTTATGCCCATTGCTTATTTTCTCCTCTATGTTTTCTTACATTCTTCTTCTTTTCCTAGATTACTGCCCTACCTCTTCTCTTTCTGATACCATATCCAGGACAGCAAAAATAATTTTCATTTCCTAAAAGATAGCCTAATTATCAATAATTAAAAAAAAACCAGAAAATGTGTATGGCTTTACTAAGTAAAATCATTTTTTTCACATTTTCCATAACTCTTTAAATAACCCTGTGAAGTACATATTACTGTCATTCCCATTTTACAGATGAAATAACTAGGCCCAGGCATTGTATTGCATGCAACTACTAGGTGTTCTGATTCCTGTTAATATGCCCTTTACCCAAAATTTTACTGTCTTCCCATTTTAGCCTATATTGATCTTTCCCTTCTCTGATTTACTTTGGTACTTATACATGGCTGCATAATTTAATATTTAATTATATACTGTCTAAAGCTATTGTAGGATTACTTCATAAATCTCTCTTTATATATACTATATGTATATAGACTTCATAAATCTCAATCGATATAGACAAGATATATATATATACACATACACACCTTGTATAACAAGATTGTTATCCACACAAAATATGGATATTCTGTCTTATGCTTGTTTTATTTCTGGAATACTTGACTCAGTATCAGAATCTTACATGCTTAATAAATATTTTTGACTGATTGAATGAGCCAAAAAGATTTACCCCATTTTAACAAGTTCTGTTTCTCCTTAAAAGTCTAAAAGACTGGGTAGATGGTAGTGGTAATGATGGTGGAAATAATACTTGTTGTTCATAAAATCCATCATCTTCATTCCTTCTGGAGAGCTATGAATGATTTTCCTGGTAGGATTCCCAGTTCACAGACACTGCCGGTGAAGCAGACAGTGGCCAAACCACCTCTGCCTGGGTTGTTCTTGTCAAAGTGAATGAAGACTACCACCCTTTGGAATGCTTGTCATACTGTCTTTTGTGAGGTTTGACCTGTCAAGCAAGCCACAGAGAACAAATGAGAATTTTCTGACCAAAGTCAAATGTTCAGAACATCACTTTACAAATCTGGGTAAGCTGAATTGTATTGTGTTATCATACTCACAGTTGTTTTTTCTTGTATAAATGGTATACGGGGAAAGTAAAGTGCTGGCTTGGGTGTTTCTCTTCTAGCAGGAGGAGTATGTCTTCAAGGAGAAAAGAGGTGTTGAAGTGCCTCTTCCTTACCTGCACCCTACTCCTTATTTTTCCTCATGTCTTCCTAGTTGGCAAGAGAGTCTGGCTTTTATGCCTAAGATTTATAGGAAATGTTTCTTCCTTAGCTGAATAAAAATTTGGACAGCAGCAGAGACAGATGTGAATCCCGCACTCACAACAGACCTGGTCCCATTCAGTCTTTCACATGGGAGAACTGAAGCATGAAGAGTGCTTTTGAAAAGTTTTAAAATTATTTTTAATAATCACAGCCCTCTCTGCCATGGAGGCTGGCAGTCTTGTTTTTTCTCTTCATGACTTGCTTGTTATAGAATTCTTTCCTCTTCCTTTTCTCTTTTTCAAGGATAGGTAGTAATTCTCACTTCAGGTTATCATGCAGGTGTCTTTTAAAGGAGACAGTTGTGAAAAGATGCAATGCCTGCTTCACAGTCTAACTGGGAAAAGTGGTAAAGAAAGGGATGTTTTTTAGGGCAGAGAGTTTGTTCTTTGTCCAAAAACCACGTAAGCATCTAATGGAACACACAATAAGGGACTTAAAAAACAAATGAAATATGTTAGAAACAAAACTATATCCCAAAAAGGAGAATATGAAGGCTGTATGAAGGGTAAGGCCATGTACACAGTGCAGGTATTATTTTGGAGGTTGGAGCTTTCTTAGACACAGAAAAGTACTACTCTCTGTACTCAAAGTGGGTTCCTGGAACAAGCAAATTCTGTCTTGAATGTGTTAGAAATGTAAACCCTTCAGCCCCACTTTAGATTTACAAAATAAGACTCTGCATTTGACAAGAACGCCAAGTAACTCTTGATCCCCAGCTATTGACAACCTTCCTTTCTGTTTCTGCCTTTTGGTGACTGGCCCCTTTGCCTCTGCTGCCCCTTATTTCAGCACCTCCTTTCTGAGGATTCTCATCAGACTTCTTGGCTGCTGCGTGAAGCAGCCTGTTGGAAACAAATTGCATAATGCTGTACAGTGAATCAGTCTTTAGCTCCCAAAACAAAATTCTGATGTCAGGATAACTATCTCTGGGGGTGCTATTTGTGTATGCTGCTGGTTGCTCTGTGGTTAATACATAATTTCACTCTTGAAAAGTAGAAATTAGATCAATGTTTCTTCATTTCCTTGGGTTTAAGAGTAACACATGCCAGGATTAATAGGCCTCAATTTTTTTTCAAAATATTAAAATTTGTTCTATGTTGTCAGAGCAATAAATCATTTACTCTCTGAGTCCTTCATGCTCAAGGAATAGTGAAATAATTATTGATTCTGGTCACAAGATTAAACCTTTGAAATGATATTTGCTGATACATTCTTCACTAAGAAAAATCATCATTTCCTTTGCCAGTTACTGTGGGTTAATAACGAACTCGTACCACCTGAAGTAGTGTTTGTTTCTGCTTTGTGCAAAGAAAATACAATAAAAGCATCTAGAGTATTCTCACCAGCTATTCTCCCCAAGTGCCATGCCTCCAGGTTTATTCTGCACAATACCACGTAATTAAGACTCATATCTGCTTTAGTGCCTGAGCATGTTGCTGTGGTACTAGCAGGTCTTTCTAGGATATTATTCTCAGCACTCAGTTACGGAGACTTGTTTGTTGAAGGTCATACTCCCACTGGACATTAGAATAGAAAAAACTTCAGATGTTTTCTCTTCCATGTTTGACTGCAGACTTAATGTATATTAGCCTTGGCTGTTGGAGCTCAGTGGACTGAGCACGGGCCTGCAAACCAAAGGGTTGCCAGTTTGATTCCCAGTCATGGCACATGCCTCAGTTGCAGGCCAGGTCCCCTGTTGGGGGCACATGAGAGACAACCACACATTAATGTTTCTCTCCCTCTCTTTCTCCTTTCTTTCCCCTCTCTATAAAAATAAATAAATAAAATATTTTTTAAATGTATATTAACTGGTGAATTAAGGTAGTGTCTGATTCAAATCAAAATCAAATCCATTTTGGCTCACTAGATTCAACTCTGGGGGAACAAAAATTTCTTCTACTCTGTCATGTCTACAGCTGTGACTGAATTAGCTGTGGTGTCCCTACTTTAGTAATTTTAAATTTTAGTATAATCTATACGGTGGAGAATTTGAACAACTTTGCAGATTTTGAACTGGTTTTTAATATAATAAAAAATACCTCCTTCTTTGTGTCAGGGGAACTTCATGAATACAGTAGGTTCTCAAAGATACTTCTTCTATTTCTTAGATTATCAATAAAGATACTGAAATTTCACTCTGTATGGTAGTTATTCCTAAGGCCGAAGAAATAGAATACAAGGGGGATTATTTCTTTTCCTTAAGATTAAAGACAGTGTATCATTCAGAAAGAAAAATTCTTTTTTCATTTATCAATGTTTTAAATTATGTTTTCCATTACAATTTATCCCCTCTCCCATCCCACCCCCTGCAATCGCCACACTGCTGTCCATGTCCATGAGTCCTTTATCTTTTTTTGCTGAACCCTTCCACCCCCTAAATGCCAACCCCGCAAGCTGTTAGCCAGCTCTCTATAAATGTGTCTCTATTTTGCTTGTTCAGTTTGTTCATTAGATTCCACGTATGAGTGGCATCATGTGGTATTTGTCTTTCTCTGACTGGCTTATTTCACTTAGCATAATGTCCTCCAGGTCCATCCATGCCCTAGCAAAAGGTAAAATTGTTTCTTTTTAATAGCCAAGTAGTATTGCATTATGTAAATGTACCATAGCTTTTTTATTCACTCATCTATTGATGGGCACTTGGGCTGTTTCCATATCCTGGCAATTGTAAATAACACTGAAATGAACATAGGGGTGCTTATATTCTTTTCAATTAGTGTTTCAGGTTTCTTGAGCCAAATTCTCAGAGGTGGAATCTCTGGGTCATAAGGCAATTACATGTTTTATTTTTTTTAAAAGTATCTCTATACAGCTTTCCATAGTGGCTGCACTAATCTGCATTCCCATCAATAGTACAAAAATGTTCCCCTTTCTCCACATCCTCACCAGTGTTTGTTTTTTGTTTTGTTTTGGTGGTTTTTAAAAATTTATTGTTAGGCATTCTGACTGGTGTGAGTTGATATCTTATTGTGGTTTTCATTTGCATTTCTCTGATGATTAGTGATGTTGAGCATCTTTTCATAAGTCTGTTGGTCTTCTGTATGCCCTCTTTGGAGAAGTGTCTATTCAGGTCCTTTGCCCATTTTTTCATTTGGCTGATTGTTTGGTGTTGAGTTTTGTAAGTTCATTATAAATTTTGGATATTAACTCCTTATCAGATGTATCATTGAATATATTCTCCCATTCAAATGTTTGTCTTATTTTACTGATGATTTCCTTTGCAATGAAAACAATTTTGATGTTGTAGTTATATTTGTTTATTTCATCTTTTATTTCCCTTGGCTGAGGAGATATAACAAAAAAATATGCAAGATACCTGACATTTCACTGCCTGTGTTTTCTTCTAGGATTTTCATGGTTTGGGGTCTAACATTTAAGTCTTTAATCCATATTTAATTCATTTTTGTGTGTGGTGTAAGAAGGTGGTCCAGTTTCATTTTTCTGTCTGAGTCTGTCCAATTTCTCCAACACCATTTATTGAATAAACTATCTTTACCCCATTGCATGTGCTTGCTTCCTCCATCAAAATTAATTGACTATAAAGGCATGGGTTCATTTCTGGGCCCTGTATTCTGTTCCATTGATCTAGGTGTCTGATTTTATGCCAGTACTATGTTATTTTCATTACTCTGACCTTATAGTATAGTTTGATATTTGGTAGCATGATTCCTCCAACTTTGTTCTTCTTTCTCAGGATCACTGTTGCTATGTGCGGCCTTTTGTGGTTCCGTATGCATTTTTGAAATACTTGTTCTAGTTCTGTGAACTATGTCATTGGAATCTTGATAGGAATTGTGTTGACTCTATAGATTGCTTTGAGTACCAAGGACATTTTAATGATGCTAATTTTTCTTATCCACAAACATAGTATGTGCCTCCACTTATTTGGATCTTCTTCAATTTCTTTCTTCAGTGTCTTATAATTTTTTAAGCATAGGTCTTTTACACATTTGGTTAGATTTATTCCTAGGTGATTTATTCTTTTTGAAGCAATTGTGAATGGGATTGTTGTCTTAATTTCCTTTCTGATAATCCATTATTGGCATATAAAAATGCAACTGATTTCTGGATATTAATTTTGTGTTTTGTTACATTACCAAATTCATTTGTCAGTTTTAGTAGGTACTTGATGGACCTATAAGAGTTCTATATGGGGGACTTCCGCCAAGATGGCAGCGTAGGTTGTCGCACTCGCTGCCCGCACATCCAGAATGTCTACACAATGAATGCAGTAGCGAAAAATTAAACAACCAGAACGGACAGAATCGAACTGAAGGGAAGTCCGACACCCAGGAGGTAGGAGAAGACGAACATCCAGGCCGGTAAGCGGGGCAGAAACGGGCAGAGGAATCAGCGCTCACGGAGGGTCTCACTCACGCCACCACTGACGCTGCGACTCAGGCCGCCAGTGCCTGAACAGGGCGTGGCTCCAAACAACGGGTGAATCCCGCAAGCCAGTGACGCTGCCGGAGAGAGGCCAGGGCTGAGCCAGCAGAACCGAGTCTGGCAGAGGAGGCGGTGGGGAACTGGGGAGAGGAGGAGTGACGGGAGCCCGCGGTGATCGGAGGCCGCCATTGCTTCCTCCCAAACCCCGCCCCCAGAGGCAACGTCATCCAAAAAGAGACCCAGGTTGCAGGCACCTGCCAGCTGACAAGTGCACCGAGATAAAAAAATAAATAAAAATGGCCAAAATGAAGGATCAGAACAAATTACAGCTAATGGATGACAACATAGTCAACCTATCAGATGGGCAATTTAAAATGCTTGTAATCAAATTATTAACAAAACTGGAAAATAGGTGGACGCAAATAGTTGAACAGATGAAGAATACGATAAGGATAATGGAGGAAGATTTACAGGGAACCAATAGGGAAAACAAGGAGGTTGATCTCAAACCAATGGGATGGACCAGAAGGAAGAAACAAGAATTCAAAAAAATGAGGAGGGACTCAGAAACCTCAGAGACATTTATAAAAGACCAAATATCCGGATCATGGGAGTGCCAGAAGGACAAGAGGAGCACCAAGAAATTGAACGTATTTTTGAACAGATAATGAAGGAAAACTTCCCAGATCTGGCAAAGGA
>PVJI01028410.1:0-16435 GCA_004026765.1 Micronycteris hirsuta
GACTGTTTATTAAGTGGATATTCTAGGAGATTTACAAAATGATTATCCCTTTAAGCATATAAAAATAAAACCAACACAAAGCTGGTTTGAGCCAGTTCATCCAGCTGTAAGTTATCCTCAGGTTGTAATTAATTGCTTTGAAAAGGAGTTAATTCTGTCAGGTCATTGAATAACCCTGTTAGTACATTTTTATGACAAACATATTATTTGCAGAAATACAGGAACGGTAGCATTTCAGCAATTTGTAGTCCTTGGCAACAACCTGCATTCTGCTTAAGTATAGTGATAGAATCAGCCACCATGCTATTAGAGAATATTATAATTAGGGAAAATGTAGGGCATTTCATAAATTGAAAATTGAAGATAAATTCTTCTTTAAGCGTATCATGTTACATTACCGGAGCTTTGCAGTCTGGGCATATGTGAAAGTTGGGTGGCCAAATGAATATGTAACATTGTGTCTGGTGAAGTGGGAATGGAAGCAATGAAGGCAAACTAGGCCAAAATGAGAACAAGAACAAAATAAATGTATGTGATATTCAGCAAAGGGCAGCCTAATTCACCATTCATTCAGAAGCTTGAGTTCTGACGATGTGTGCGTGTATTTCCCGTCCCCGTAGTTCAGGTCAACCACACAGCATGACGTGATTGAAAAAATAGCGAGTCGAATGTCTTATTTGCTCAGTTGAGGAATGAGGTCATTCATTTCGAGCTAAGCCTGTAGGCCAATAGTTTAGTCAAAGGAAAAAAGTTCTGCTTTCTGCCAAAGACTTAGTTAGCCATATGCTAACGAACGATAGTTCAATGTACATGGTGTGGAAAATATTTCTCATTAAGGTTTGACCTTTGCAAACTGTAATTATTCAGAGAAACAGACACCCACAGCGTCCCCGTGCCTGGCTGTGCGGGGCAGATGCCGCCCCTGCACTGATGCCCACGCTGTGTCCGTGCTGGGACGGCACCAACGCTGGGATCTCTCTCCGAATCCCCAGAGTGCCAATTTACGTGCAGCCTGTTTGGACATAGCTAATTATATCAAAATTATGCATTCATTCTACAAGCACTCACTGTGATCTGGCCCAGCAAGGAAAACCTTCGATATCTGTGTAGTTCCCAGTGATCTGCACTCCCCCCAGTCTCAGCTCCACTTGGGAGCTCCGGGTCGGCCAGACGGAGTTCAGTCCCGCCGTGCCTCCGACCAGCGGCGGGTCTCTGTCCTGTGTGCCCCCCGCCCCGCCATCAGGTCCCTTCTCTTCTCTGCAGCGGTGATAACTTGCCTCCCAGGGGCCACGCCAATGATTACGTTAATTTAGTGCGGTGCTTCATGCCACAGACATGGCGGTGGTTAGTGCGATTTCATTAAAAATCGGGGGTTTTCCTTAGAAGAAAAATTTGTGACCAGTAGAGAGGTTTAAAAAAAAATTCTTAGGAAAACAAAAACAAGTAAATGAAACAGAAATTAAGATTTGAGAAATAAATTGTACTTGGTCAAAATGAAAACTTCTCCTCAAATGAAATGGCAAGATTGGGAGAAAATATTCATAATATGTGGGGTGAGGCAAAAGGAGGTTTACAGTTGTTTGTATGAAAAATAATACAATAATTAACCAATAATAACAGAATAAACTCTGTTTCAGGTATTGTACTTACAACTGTAAACCTCCTTTTGCCTCACTCTGTATATATGTAGCAGACAAAGATATTTGCATATTTTCAGAACATGCAGGAGTGAGTTCTTTACAGTCTGTAAGGTAAACAACCCAATTTAAAAAGCTTGAACAGATGACTGAATGTATAGGAATGGCCGAGGAGCACCTGACAAGACAGTCAGCGATATCAGTCATTAGGGGAATGCACATCACAGCTAGAAGGACTGGTAACACTGAGGGCTGGCACGCCTGGGAGGCACTGGGGTGCCCACACGCTGCAGGTCAGAGGGCGTGCTGGTCTTTGGGAAACGGTTCGGCAACTCCTTGTATAGTCAGACATCCACCTACCCCGACGCACGATGCCACTCCTGGATATTTAACCCAGAAAAAGAAAAATATGTCCACGGAAACATCCTTCGTGAAAATGCATACTAGTCAAAAACTGGAAGCAAACACAAAGCGGAAGTGTCCGGCCACAGATGCGTGGACCTCACCCATCCGGGCGTATTCACTCAGCGGCCTGCTGGTCAGCACCCAGAGGGAGTGGACAGCGTGGGGGCATCTTCTCAGACGTTGTGCTGAGAACAGAAGTCAGGGGTTCACCTCGTTGGGCACTCGGTAAGGGAAGGACATTTTCCTTGACTTCCTGAAGTAAGTCTCCCTGGGTGCAAAGGGACATAGTGACAACACAGTGTGACAAGGAGAGATGTGCAGCGTTCCACGCAGGCACATTGGGGGCGCCTGGCACTACCCACACCCCTGATGAATTTGTGTCCGAATCTTTCCTGAGGTGCAGAAGGGGAGGCACGGAAACTTCCTAGAGGGAGTTGGAGTTGAAAGGAGAGGAGTTAGCAGGAAAAGAGGGGGGTCGGAGGGAGGGGTTGTTTCCATGGAGGGCTCTGGAGAGCAGGTTTTTGGGGAGCTAGCGCGACAAAGCCTGCGTTTGGTGTTTGTGGGGTGTTCAACCTGTGGCTGTGTCTTTGGGCCCGTGGGGGCCTGCTTAGCCTGCTGGGGAGCTTGGGCTTGTTGAGTGGAACCTGAGAACTGATCGCGAGGTTTTGCACACCACAGGCTCTCTGGAGAGAGTATGAATTTGAGAGGAACGACTCTGGACACACGGGGACGGGCTGGGCAGCTGTTACGCAATCCAGAGAAGAGATAGATGCTTAGAGCTTGAACTTGGGCAAAGGATGAACCAAATGATTGATGTTGCAAATAGATGCTTAGGTCTTTTCCTTATGATTTACCATCATAGACCTCAATGAAAACATCAAGAAGTGAGTGAGCACTTAATAACTATTAGTATTATACAGTCTTTTACTTCTCAATTCCTATAGTTTAGGGTTTTTAACGTTGTATTACTGTCTATGTACATAGAGTGAAGCCCAAATTATTAAGATAGTCAAAATGATTATTTTCAACCAAGTAAACCTATATTATCCCAGCCTAGGCATCACCGAAAGGATATATTTTAATCAGCATTTGCAAGTTACATAAGAGTATTCCTATAATTATTTTCAAAGCATTTTCTCGTATTTATCTCCTTGAATATTAAAGCTCATTAGGAAATATATATTTAGATATGTAGAGAAGATTAATTTCTAAAACTAAAATAAACATAACTAATTGAAATGCTTAATAGAGCATTAACGAGAATTGAATTCTGGTATAACCAAACAAATGCCGTATTGGTCTTGTTTTTGTGTTTTATTTGATGCAAACGGCAGGAACTAGCTGTAGATTGAAACTAATAGAATCTTGGGACTGGAGACAAGGAACCAAATAACTTCATTAGGTGTGACCCTAAAGGTGTAGTTCAATAACTAGCTGGCCTTAAACATTTGGGGTTTTTGTGTGACAGTCAAAAGCATAACTGCCCATGTTTTAATAGTTACTCAGCACTAATTTTGCTTAGCTAAGTTTTGCAGTTAAGTGACCTGGAGAAAGGTGCTATTCACAGATTTCCTGAGAGTTTAAGAGACAGCTAACTTTCAACCTTCCACATTAGTTACATGATAAGTATTTTTCTAATTTGAATATATTATTGAGGTTATCTTACCAGTTTTCTGATAATTCTATTAAGAGGGAAAATGCAGTGTGAAACGATCTGTTGGACCCTGTCGTCCCTTTGCTAGGAAACCTTTTTGACCAGATGTGTCCGCGCGCACAGCGGCCCAGGGCGTGGGTCACCGTGCTCAGGGCGTGGGTCACCGTGCGCAGGGCGCCCGGAAAGGTAAAGCCCTCCGCTTCCTCAGTAGCGGCAGCAGGGCGTGGTGTTTCTGACTGGCAGGAGCCCCTGCACCGGCTAAGACACAGTTTGGTTTTATTTTACATTTGTCTACATAAAATATTGACAACGTTCAGAAGTCACAAGAGTAAGGCCACTGCTAGGGAAGACTGCTTATGTGAGAATGTAGAAATTTAACTGAAATGACAAATTTTAATACTTGCTAGAATTTCTCACAAGTAAGTGCCTGTAGAAGGCGGTAGCTGGTTTCTGTCTGTGCTGTGTCTCGCTTACGGGTGTGCTGAGGGAGCAAAGGTGGTGAAGAATGCAGTTATGCAACAGGCTTAAGAAATCACAGCTGAACTTGAAATCTGGCTCAAGTTCATACTCGGAAAGTAGATTAAAGAAGGAAAAGTCGCACCTACAAATACATTTTCCAGCTCTATTCAGTCTTTTGAAAAGAAAGCAGATTAAGTTCCCAAGTATTAACACAAAGCAAAATTCTTGTTTTTACAATTAGTTCAGCGAGACTGCATTTGAAAATGTGAGGCCGAATGCAGGCATCTCTGTCTGTCCCTCCTGAACTGCGGCTCGGCGAAAAGCAGCAGGGTTTTTCCAAGGTGAAGAGCCCCAGAGAGGAAGGAGGCTGAGGGGGGAACCACGGTCGAACTTGGGAAAGGCAGAGGCTGCCAGAGGTGGGACTGAGCAGACCTGAAGCACGGGCTCCTGAGCCAGACGCGTGAAGCGCCGCGAGGTGCGCTGCTGAGCCCACCTGGAGGCTCACGGTGCCCAACGCTGGGCAGCTGCGGGGTGGGCACGCGGGACGGGATCTGCCGAAGGTCTGCACCTTGAAGAGGTCCAGACGCTGTTTCTTCAGCGGAGCAGGGACACCGGCGCCTGCACTGGCAGACACAGGGAGGAGGATGCTCCCGTGGACGGAAGGGCAGGAGGTGCAGGTCTGCATGTTCTGAGTGGGAGCTTTCTCCCTTCTCTCTGGGCTCCCAGGCAGGCAGCTGCCTTGAGGGTAAAACGCAACAGCGTGCGCGTGGCCCTAGGTCACAGGCGATGTGTCACAGTGGCTCCCAAGGAGATCAATAGCCAGTGGAAAACGGGACCTTTGGATTTATTTATAAATGGAATACGGTTGCCTCAGAGCTCAGGATGCTGCTATTTTGAAAAGTCCTTGCAACCTGAGAAGATCTCATTCTTACAGAGGAAATGATGTTCTTCAGCAGTTATTTTTAGTACAAATTAAACAGGAAAATGTGCCCTTATTTGAATGTCTTAGGCGTGCTAACCCCCTTTTCAAAATCTTAATTGCCCCCAAAGGAAAGCGAGACAACTTAAAAAAATACTGAAAACTCACTATTTCTATTAATTGTCTCGCAACACAAGATAACGTGCGTTTGGTCACGTTGATATCAAACGTGTGCACTTGTTGGAGTTTTTGTTTCTCTGAGCGGCGTGAGATGCCGGTGCTTTTTGGTGTCTGTCCCTGTGATAACCATTTGATTGCTTCTTCCATAAAGATGTTCTTAAGCATCTTAACTGTTACGATTAAGTCCCTAATGTTCTATGTCCCTTGTCCAAGCTGAATTTTAGAAATCCACTTGTTTAAACAAAAACAGAACTCTGAGACTCTGCGAGAGATCACGCTGCCCTCTGGAGCCGGGAGGGGCGGGTGTGTTTCCGCAGGCGGCGCTGGGACGGGATGGGCAGCGAGCAGTGAGGGGTGCGTGCGCCTCGTCTTCCTGGGGCTGAACGGGATGAGCGGGGCGTGGGCGGAACTTCAGAGGCTCTGTCCTAGCCTCCAAGGAAGAGGAGCAACGTGCTGTTTTGTGAAAAAGCTATCACTTGATAATTGAATTTTAAATATCAAATCAGGGGCACTTCCTTATGCGTCACCAAGGGCTCTGTTTATTGACAAAATGCTTTGTTGCAAAATTAATTGTCAAGGTTTTTTCTTAGGAAATGCAAGGGCTCAGGTATATTTGTATATCTTTAAGTAGGTCACACAGAAGCAACAAGATTCCCTTTATGGCAGGAGCCCATATTTGATTATGGTGGTTTATTTTTCAAGTTTTTACTGTTTGCCATTTAATAGTATGTTTTTATTTATTTTTGTAAAATGTATTTCTGATCCATAGGACAACATAGTCATCAAATTATTCTTTCTGAAGAATATACATTTGTTGCTCAGGTGAAATAAGACATGTAAAGAAATGTCTTTTCTACAGTTACTATTCAACGTTCTCTATATATTGATCTGTAAGTTTCGTATATCGATTGGTGTCATAAAATTCGTTACATAATTCTGCGGTAAGAAAGTAGTTCATCTCTCTGGATGAACGGGCAGACTTTCTTCATCAGATACTGAAATCCGTGTAATGTGTAGTGATTTCATCGAGATCGCCAGGCCGGAATCTCAGAGTGCATTTCAGTGTTTAATCCTGGAATCATCCATCGGTGACGTCACCTCCAACACAGGATGGAAGGAGGGGGGCATGTATTGCAGCCCCAGCTCCCGTAACCTGTTTGGCCCTACGCCGGTTTCCGAGTGGCATCTCCACGTGCCCTGGTAACTTCTGAGGCGGTTGGGTTCACTGAGGAAGGATGGGGGTCGTGAACGGCGGGTAAGTCATGGTACAGACGCATCCAGAGCACACGCAGAATGCTGATCACGCCAGACGTTAATTAAATAACCCGTTGAGGAGAACTCTGACTCTACTTTCTCTCCTCAAACACTTTTAAGCCCAACCTAGGGATTCACAACTGAAGGCTTAACATTTAGAGTGAGGACATCCTCAGTTAAATGCATACGTGTCAGGGAAGAAGAGCATGTTGGCATTATCACTCACCTGAAACCTAATACAAGTTACAGATTCTCTCCTACAAAGAGGTAAAGTGGGGGAGAGAGAATCGAAAGAGGAAGAAGCGGGGAGGGGATTGACCTCATGAAACGTAAGGACGCAACATCAGAGTCGGCAGGAGAGACTGAAATCCTGGCCGCCGAAGACAACTTTCACCCATGTCGTCATTGTATCGCATCCTTTGTCGCCTCTGTAACAGCAAGCATTGGCCCGGGACCACGCTCGTCCCTGTGGAGTCCGAGACTGATTTAGGGGCACCCTCTACTCTGAGTTTCGGGAGAAGGCAGTCAGTGTACTAAGTGCGCAGGGAGAGCAGAGGAGGGATGTAATGACCCCCCCGGAGGGCTGGGGCCTTGATTTGACTGGGGACAGTGGGAGGTGTTAGAGAGGCTGACACAAAACTGCGACCGGCCGCCGAGATGGTGTCACCTGTCACAGACACCTGGAGGGACAAGGCAGATTTGAAACCGTGGCAGGTACCGGAGGCCTGGGCCTCAGGTGGGAACGGAGGGTGAGTCAATGATTTCAGGTCCTGTGTGAAGGGGTTTGCTTTTCTTCCCCCCCAGAAGCCGGGAAGAGGCGCCTGAAATTTGGGACCGATGTCATCGGGGCCCTGCCTCAGATCCCCAGGCTCAGGAGGGTCGCCAGGCACAGAACTGCAGGGGGCTGTGCCTCTGGAGGGCTCCTTAAGACTGGAGCGAAGTGGTGGTGATGTGCTTTTCCCGTCACTTCCCTTACTGCCTGGGGGTCCCTCGGGTCTTGATCGGGAAAACGATGCTGTGAAAATTCTCCTAAGTTTTATCGTAAACTTACTGGGAAAGGGGCCAGCATGCTTAGCTTTTAGCACCAGCCCTCATGGAAGAAGGTTTGTGAATAATCCCCAAAAGCTTTCATAACGGTGGAATGGAAGATTTACAAAGCATGTTCTTTGTGGGTAATGCACGGTCATCTCCCGTTCATTGATCCGTGGTAAGGGAAGAGTCTGAAATGATTGTCGGCTTCAGATTCTTCGCGTTCATTTGGGGTTTGTTGGGCACGGAGCATGGATGGCACCAGACTGTGTTTGGCGAGAAGATGACCATGATCGCTGGAAGTCCGCTCTGGCCGCACCCAGGTCACTGGGCTGTTCTAAGGCAGTGAAGGGCGCCGTTCACATCAGTTGTCTTTCCTTTTGGGCAGAAGGACATTAGAGGGTTGGAGACCCGTGATCCATGCAGCCATCTGTCTTGTGTTACAAGTCGATACTTTTCCTTGGCGAAGAGAAATAATGGGGAAAGATTTCACATTTGTCTCTAATTTTTGTGCCCACAGTTCCTTTTTGTGGGCTTCACAATCACTGGAGACAGACGAATTGCCCCTCGTTGTCTTCTGAAATGAATTTAATAGCTTAAGCTAAACATCGAAAAAGTGTATCCCTCCATCTGTGTTCTAGAGCATTGATGTGTTAAATGTACTCATGGAAACCTAGCTTACACTACAAATTTATTATTTGTGCGGATCTAATCTTAAATGGATGTTACGGCTGCATTTACATGCCATTGTAGACCTCCAGTGTGATTCAGCTCAGGGGAGAGCAATATGGATTTCAAAAAAATATCATCCCATTTGGGGGTTTTGTGGTAAAATGTATTCCACCGTAGGAGGTTTCCCATTTCTGAAATCGGAGCAGGGAGTTCCGTGGGGGCAGGGACTGAGCAGTGAGTGAAAGTCAGACTTCAGAATGGGGTGCCTCGTCCGTTTAGCACCGGGCGCCGATGGAGACTGATAGCGTCTGATTAATGAGCGCAGCCTCGCGGCCGCGGGCGGACGTACCGGCGAGAAGTGATTTATTATTTCTCAGGTACGGGACGTGCGCGGTATCTTGCAGATTTAAGTATGTGTGCCTGAATAAAATAAACGAGATCAACATGTGAAAAATGAAAACCCACGACTGGCAAAGGATGCGTCGGGAGTGGGGTGTTTCCGTTCAAGTGCACTCTGTCACGGCGACCTGCACACCGCCCTGAATACAAATCGTCTGACGGGTTCATAAAAGCGCCGCGGTTGGGATCCTGGCATCTATCATCCGAGACGCCAACGAGGGTTAAACTTAATGTGGTGTAACATCCCCTAAATGGTCGGATTCAGCATCGCATCCAACGAGTAAAGTCGCACAGATGTTTTGTGTATGAAGATGAATGAATTGTAGGCGCTTCAAACCACAGCCCCCAACCAGGGACGGGGGGCTTGAAGTTGGGAGGTCATAACTAAACCCCCTCAGATTCTCAGGGCTAAGGGGTTTGTTTCACTGCCGCTGGCAGGGCCGGCCGTTTGGATGCGCGACCGTTTGATGATTGAACAGTTGTTTGTAAGGTGACGTTAGATGACAGATCCCAGAAGGCAATGGCCTAATTGATGCTATATTGAGTACTGCTATGGAGCGTTCGTGTGTGTGTGTGTGTGTTCATACGTGTGTGCATATGCACACGTGTGCGCACTCACCCCGAGTCGCTCACTGTTGCTTAGGCAAAGATTGTGCTTTCTCTATAGGTGTTGTGACCTTACATTTCACCTTACTAAAGGATTACTTCCCGAAAATAAGAGCCAGAGTTCTTTCAGATGACTAGTAACTGGACAGCAAGCCACAATGGGTTAAGCCTGGTGGAACACAGTGTGAAAATGAACTTGACCTAATCGGAGCTTTGCCCAAGTCCTCCTGCTGTGGGTCCTGAGCTATAACCGAGGGTCTGACCCGCCCTGGAAAGGCGTGTCTGCCGAGTCGGGTGCTGTAACTCTGAGGAGCCTACTCCTGTTCAGACCAGCGGGATTTAAGAGAAACAGAGAATCGTCGTCACAAACGAGCTACATTCTGTGAAGGAGAAGTGTTTTTGATAAGTGTTATGGAACTTTAGAGTTGCGTGTGTGAGGTTGAATGGGTTGGAAGCTCAGTGGGGCACCACTGGGCCTGTGCTGGCCTCGGGGCGAGCACACACGGACTGCCGATGGAACGCCTTGTGGGGTGACGGAGCAAGCAACAGGATCAGTAAAGGAAATGTCCCTCATGGACATCTCGCTCGTTTATTTAGCAGTCTGGAAAACCCACATCATGCCAGACCATAGGCTGTTCCCATCCATGTTCTGTTTCCCGAACCAGCCCTGCTCCGGGCTCCCTGGCTGGCAGGAGCCAGATACGAAGGCATCACAAGTCCCGTCGTGAAACACTCTGAACAGCGATGTCAGTGAGGAAGGAGCTGGGAGTCCGCCTCCCAAGGGGCCCGGCCTCTCCTGCGTGGGGGATGGGGAGTGGGGGTCCTGCTGGCAGAGCTGGGAGAGGCGCTAGACGGCCGGGAGCAGAACGACCAGGTGTGTGTTTCAGGGGGCCCCTTCGGCAGCTACACGGGAGGAGCGGCGGTGGGGACGCCCTGTCAAGCGAGAGTGGCAGTGATACAGACGATGACGTCCATCCCATGCCTCTCGGGAGGGCAGATCTCTGCCTGGCACCTGCTCTCTGCCTCTCCCCACCTCCCCTCCCTCTCCTCCGGGAGCGGCCAGAGCCTGCGAATGAGGGCTTCCCGTCCTCACGTGGAATTACTCACTAACCCTTCGCTGCCATGGGAAGTCCACGCAGTGGCCCTCGGCTGGCAGCGAGGCGGTTCCAGGGCGAGTGTCTCAGATTCTCAAAGTCCGGACTCCACTGAGATGCCAACAGATGTCAATGCCGCCTTCTTATTACCAAATAGAAATACAGGATTCATTGCATTACGATGGGATTTAAACACGTGGCTCTTTGCAACCACAGAAGCATTCAAAGTAGGGAAGGAAGCGTATTTTAAGTAACTTACTCTTGTGCGGACAAAGGCATGCGTAGAAAAAGAAATGCGAGGAGTATTGAATAACATCTACAGAAAGAACTTCTATCATCTTCCTATTTTCTAAAATTCGCTAAGCTTCCCTGTCAGGAATATTTCCCTCACCCCTTTGCCGTCTCATAAATCAATGTTTAAGTAGAAACAGGCCTGATCAGCTCGCGAGCTCCGTACGTAACCGAAAATCTCCGTCAAATTGACTTCTTCTCCAGGCTGAATAATTACAGTTTCCATTCATTAAAGACTAAAAATTGCTTCCTCAATTAAACTGAAATGTGTAGGCAAACATACAACAACATAAACCTCCTAGATTTAGGAGTTTTCTTAGAAGTCCTTGCTAAGATGTCAAATATTAATACAGCCTAACATCCTGAACTTCAAAGATCAGATCGGGATATGTCTTCTCCCTAATTATGTAGATATAACACATGTAAAACAAAATTGAGATCCAGGGCATACTTAGGAGGAATCTAATAAGAATTCAGAATAAATATAGGATGCTGGCTTCTGGTTCTCTCTGTGTTGGAAATGAGCCTGCCGCCTCTGGACCAGTCCCAGCGCCCTTCCCAGGTCCCAGGTGCGGGTTGGTTGGTCAGGGATGTGAAGAAGCGGCACAGGTGGGGGTGTTGGTAATTCTGCATCGATCTGTAACCCTTCTACATGTGAGTGGTCGGAGCTGAAGGTGATTCTCAGTCTCCATCCCCCCGAGACCGAGCGCTGTTTCGGCCCCATGGAGACGGTGTCCGCAGACCCTAACGGGGGGAAATGACACATTTTCAGGCTTTGTGGGAACTGGAAAACACCAGGAAGAGAAGAGCCATTCTTCATTCCTTGGTGGCCGAATGCATGTTTCTATCTGCTCTCTTTTCGTTCCTGTTTCCGTCTCCTGCTTTTCTGGACGTGGTTCTGTGTGCTGCTTGGACCTGTCTCTGGAGGGCGCCTTCACCGCCCTGGGCCGCTGGTTGTGAGCCGACTCCCACCAGGAGCTGCGTGCAGTGCCCGGGTGGGCCAGGCAGCGGTTGGGGCCTGGGTGAGACGGGCCCTCATGCCCCATCCAGTCCACACAGAGGGCCATTCGGTCTGTCCAAGTGCAAGGCCATCCCATGTGCCTTTATGTCCCGTGTGTGGGTCAGCCAGGCAGTCACACCTGTGTGTGAGCAAGTCGGAAGCTCGGTCTCACTTTCACACCTGGGAGGCCAGGTACAGTGTGGCCGGTATGACAAGCATTTCGGGTGAGAGCCCACGACTGGCCTCCATCTCTCGAAGGGGGTTGACCTGTCAGGTGAGAGCGGACAAGAATACACAAGACCTTGAGATGACCTTTCGGAGCTCTGGGCTGGAGTGGCCGAGTCAAGGACGAGTCACACTCTCCTGCTGTCCCAGCCCTGGCCTCGGTGGCTTTTCTGTATTCGTGACCGCGTTGCTCACAGGGGAAAGTTTCCCTGATGTGTGGCGAGTTGGAAGCCCAGGGTGGTGGCAGCTGCAGCAAATGTGGACTCTGCCCTGACTCCCCACGTCCGCCCGGGGGGCTGCCACTCGGCAGGCACAGTCAGAGATGCGGATGGTCTGCTAAGAAAACAAATACGTAAATAAACATGCCTCTGCGAGCCGCTGAGAGCAATACGAAGAAATGCTAAATGCGGCAACAGAACCTGGGCAACGTCCTTTTTCCTGCCGTGGGATTTCTGCGTAACAACAAGGAGAGAACATCTCGTCTTTGCATGGTGCGCCTCACTCCCTGGCCTGACTTCATTCACATTCTTCACTGCTTTGATGAGTTGTCGGTCACACACACAGAACGGACAGATGTGTTTTGTGATGACTGATTGATTGGGTTGCTTTGTTCTGGTAGCTCACTCCTCATTTGCGATGCTGCAGAAATACAGTTCCGGCCCCCAAGTTTCCCTTAGGTCACACAGGGTAGGAGCCAGCTGCCCCGTGACTGCTGGCCCCGTGAGAGTCACTCCGAACCCCCCTTGGCTCACGTGGGCACAGGAAGCGTGGTCTGGTGACATGTCCTAGTATTTGGGGATCTAATACGGTCACCGTTTTTTTTCAGGGATCGGAGGCCTCCCGCGGGCTCCTTAAATTAACAGTGAGATACATGGCAGGGCCAACCGTGTGGTGCTTGCCGAGGGGGAGGGCAGTACAGGGGACTAAATGGAAATGGGAAAAAGACAATAAAGATTAAATAAAAACAAACAAACAAACAGTGAGATCACAGGAATTGATGTCATAGCTGAAAATCTTATTTCCCTGTTTACTTACCAACGATATACCAACGGGTGCCGGGCTGCCCTCTTGCTGATGAAACGGCTGATTTTTTGATAGAGTCCATCCCTACACTGGTCGCTAGGCCGGGAGACGCTCCTTGAAGGCTTCCGAAAATCCAGCTATTCTTATTTCTGCTTTTTTAAATGCACAGTGCTTGCAGTCTCTTTTTTCCAAAATTGATATAATGGTAAGAAAAAAACAGCATGAGAAGAAGCAACCAAATATATACACACGCACAAAATAGCAGCGAATATTGAGCACAGTGCAGGAATCTTGTTCTGAGTCTGAGCCATAGGGCAGTAGATAACAGAAAGTAATAGAATCTTTTTAAATTTTAATACGTACATTTATTTCACAATAATGGAATTACCAACAAGGGGTAAGGAATGAGCATTTGTTAAATGTTTATATGCACCCATCACACACAATGTCTTTTTAAATCATTATAGCAATCCGGAGAGTAGACAGGCGTATTCCCATGTTACAATGGGGAGACCAACATTAAATTATTTAAAACCTTGATTGACGTCCCCCAGTGAGGAGATGGGGAGAACTGGCCCAGAGCATCCGGGTCCGTGTGTCATCTGCCTCCTCGCTGCCTGCAGACAAACTGCCTTCAGACACTGGCAGTCGGATCACATGATCCAGCACCTGTTCTCTGGAGAGGAAGGAGTATGTGCTTACAGCCCCTAAAGTGAGTGTTGGACCATTATGACATCATCTCCTAGTGTGAAGGTCGCCCCTTACACCGTGCTAGGAGCTTTGTACTTCGTTCTTGCATTTTCCCGGCTGCTTAGCCTGTGCCATCAATAGTAGAGATTTGGTAAGCGTAGGAATGAATGGCCTTTGATGAGAAAGCAGCTGATCCCAGGTGGCTGGGCGATCGGTGGCCAGTCCCCACACCTGCAAAAGCACACCTGTCTCCCTGTGCCGGGCACAGCAGTGGGGCAGTCTCCAGGGCTGAGGGCAAGGAACACAGGTCTCTGCTCCGCCTTCCCCACCCCGGCCTGCTGGAGGGGGCTCAGGAGAAGGAGCATGCATCTGGAGAGGTTGTCCATGAGGTTCATGTCTGTGACTCTCTGCTTTCCAGAGTAAAACCCTGTTCCAGACGGAGACCAGGCAAGAGCGCCAGCAGCCTTTTGCTGGGAACACCGTCAATGTCAGTGTCAGGCGAGGCACAGGGGCATAGAGTGAACCAAGAGCAAGTTCAGAGGTGGCGCTGGACGGAACAGCGTTGTGTGTGGACCGAGCGTGTGCTTGTCCTGGGCCTTCTCCTCCGTCCTGCAGCCCCTGCGCTCCGAGTGCCCCTGGCGTGGACCGAAGCAACGAAAACACTCGTAGTTAGCCGTCACCACCTTTCTTAGACTGTTCTGGCCGGCACCCTTCAGGGGGCCAAGTCCCAGCTACTCTTAGTTTGGCTTCAGGAAAAATGCCACCTTCTCTTTTCTCTCTTTGACCTTTATCTTTTTTTTTTCTTTTTGGAACAAAAAGCAAGCCCTCGCCTGCTCTAAAGCCCTTTAGTCCCTTGCCTTGTTTCCTGTGCGCTGGCTGAGTTCAGGACACTGTGTTGTCAGAAAGAGAAATCTTATCCTCTCCCCCCTTGGGATGGGAGCATGAATTCAACTGACAGAGCGTGGGTTAGTGGGGGAAAAGGTTTGTAAATGCAGGGAACCGACAAAATACACAGGCAGTTGGGTAAATGGTCAAAGTTGGAAGCATATGTCTAACTTAAGATGGAAAAAGAGGGAGGTGAGAGAGGACGCATGTGTGGGGGTGGGGGTGGGCGGGGAGGGGAAATACGTTTCTTTGGGAGAGAATGGGTTTTCAGGAGAATAGAGATAATGTTTGTGATTGTGTTTATTTATGCAGCTGTGGGTGGTTTTTCCAACATGGAGGCCCTGAGACTCTTACCTCTTCTTCCCGGGTCTGGAAATCACCCCAAAGAGGGAAGTAGGGTAGCCTGTTTCCCAGAAGTTTCTGCTTCTGGTCAGATAAGGAGAGACATCTTCTCAGTTCTTTCCTTATCCTCTGGGCGTCAACTTTCTGCCGCTCAGAATACTCTCTGTACCAACTTCGGGGTTCCCAGGGGGTCCTCCCCGTGTGAGTGGGGCTCCCTGGCAGTTTTCGCACACACGGGATTTCTGAGGGACATGGAGCGGTGTGTCAGGTTGTCCCACGGAACAGACAGCGCCCTCACGGCGGGGGCGGGGGTGTCCCATGCCCTGTGTTAAGAGGACGAGAACATGGAATTTCGCTGGTTACAGAAATCAAGGAATTCAGACTTGCTGGGACGTCCTTGAAGGCTTTTGAGTAGGTGAGTAAGGTTTGCGAAATGACGCTGATCTATCTGAGAGCAGAGGAGCAGTTGGATCAGAAGAAGCAGAACTTTGTGATCGATCGTCATGGTGATGGTATAAAATGAGTTAGAGATTACTCACGTTCACTTAACCATGTCCCCTTTCACGTGAAAATAATTAATGTCAGTCACCCTAAAAGTATTATTGTCAGGCACCCAAAACTTTAAATGCATGATTTCTAACTTGCCACACAGTTTTATTTGGTAGAGTTTTTATTTTTTAAATTTTTTAAAAAATCGCAATGTATTTTTCCCATTACCATGAGTCCTCGTACACGCCCCGCCCCGCAGTCCCCACACTGTAGCCCATGTCCACTCTCTCCTCTTCGCTAGGTCCTCCACCCCTAACTGTCCCCCTCCCCCTTAGCTGTCAGTCTGCTCTCTTTCCAGCAGTCCATCTCTACTTTGCTTATTACTTCAGTTTGTTCATTAGATTCCGCGTACGAGTGAGATCATATGGTACTTGTCTTTCTCTGACTGGCTTAGTTCACTCAGCATAATGTTCTCCAGGCCTGTTCATGCTGTTTCAATGGGTAAGATTTTCTTCTTCTTTTACGGCTGAGTAGAATTCCATTGTGTGAATGTCCCGTAGTTGTTTTATCCACTCATCACACTGATGGACACTTGGGCTGCTTCCGCATCCTGGCAATTGTAAATAACACTGCAGTGAACACAGGGCTGCTTACGTTCTTTTGAATTAGCGTTTTGGGTTCCTTCGGATATATTCCCAGAAGTGGGATTCCTAGGTCAAAAGGCAAGTCTGTTTTAAATTTTTTGGCAAGGTTTTTAAACCCATAGTGTGGGTTAAAATAGTGACATGAAATCAGCAAGGTCAAGGGCTGACTGGGGGTCTTACAGCTGCAGGGGGCGGAGCCAAGATTCAGCTCTGATCCCCATGGTGTGACCAGTGCCAGGAGCAAGGGACAGAGGCCGGGGGACGGGCCGGCCGGCAGAAATGGTGAGGCACGTGGAAAGAAAGGGTGAGAGGGATTACTGTTACAACTTGATGAATTGATATTATGACTTTTATATTATTGATATGATGGTATCTCTTTGGCGAGTGACTTAGAAATGACTTCATGCTTGGAATAAGGAAATGAGAACGAAGCCAAGCATGATGTTAGAGGCGTCTGTTCTGCTGCTTTTTGGACAGACATTGAGTCAGAGACGAAGTCAGTTTCTGGGATTGGTGGCAGTTTCAGCTTCGGGCGTGC
>PVJI01028411.1:0-16543 GCA_004026765.1 Micronycteris hirsuta
AGCAGTCGCTCAAGGCTTCCTTAAACTGTGGAGTCAGCTTGAAGTCTCCCTGTTTCTCGAAGTTTGTGGTTCAGGCACAGGTAACTGAAAACAGATGTGCTGAGTGCAAACTGCTAGTTTTCTTGTGGAGCTTTTGGTGATTTGGGGGTGGGGAGCAAAATCTGCCGTTTACAAACCCTTTGTGCTTTTGTTATAAGCAGTTTTCCAACCTCAGCAATATTTGCCCACGTTCTCTCCAGATGCTTTCTTTTTTTGTTTCTTGGAGGGATTGCTGACCTAGGTGGAGAGGAGCCCTTGCCCCTTTTTTTCTTCATGCTAATCTCTTTCTCCTGTTGCCTGTTTCCTGTCTGTAGATTGCACGTGGTCCTGGGGGACCCAGAGTGATTTTCTGACCTAGCAATCGCTGCTTAGTATTCTTCTGTTAAACACTCGTTAAGCTATTCGACAGCCTTAGGGACAGAGGGAACTGGCACATGCCCCAGCTGCAGGAGAGGGCAATGACTGGGCAGCAAGCAAGAGAAATAAGGTGCTTTAAAGACAGAAGTAGCTCATAAACCATAAGTTCTGGGGAGGACCACATTCTTAGAGCGGCGATTGCTGAAGAATGATGCCAACAAACCTTTCGTGTCTGTGAGAAGAAAACAGGTGAGATACTGGGGAAGCCAGTGCAAGACACTGTACCCCCGTGCTTCACAGCACACCAGGGGCCGGTGGGGGTCGTGGAAGGAAGTAAGGCACATGCCCAGCAGTCCGGTGCCCGAGATCGCTGCTGTCATGGCCACGAGGGCAGAAAGAGCATCCACAGCAGGAGCTTTCCTGAAAAGCGGCCTTGTCGAAGATACGTGATTTGAGTTGGTTTTCAAATGCCTCCCGATGAGAGTTCAACCAACTGGGAAGGAGGAGGAGGGGGTGGGCATTTGGGGCAGAGGGCAGCAAAGCATGGGGGGACAAAGCAGCTCGCTTGGCACAGGGTTTCCAGGAGCAGTGACGCGAGCGTTTTGTACAGGCAGCTGTGGGAGATGATCAGAGAGAGTGCGCAGTGCTGGTTTGCGGAGGCCTGGGAAGAACCACTCCGGGGTCTGGGGCCCGTGGAGATCAGGACTTGTGATGCGCACGAGGTAATGTTTTAGGACAAATAATCTAACCATGGTGTAGAGAACCAGTGTCTTATTTACTGCCGGCCTTATTTACGGTACGATGCTGTTTTGCAGGCCACCCTCCATTTAGGAATGCATTTTGATGGTGCATATGGCACTTAGGGACACAGGCTGGTTGGTTAGGCAAGGGCAGTGCTTTATCATCAGCCTCTCTTAAATCCACCCCGGGTGATATTTTATCAGCCTTTGAAATGTGGGCTGTATGATGGATATGCGATCGACTCTTAAATACAGCAGTGCCAAGCTCAGCCCCGCAATCATGTGGTTATGAAATATTATCCAGCCTGAAAGCATAAAGAAAAAAAACCCTTTTAGTCTAACCTACTCACAACACATGATATGAGAGCCTAACCTTTGAAGGGATGTGGAAAAACCGGAGAACCGCTGACTGCACGAAATGCAAATGAGAATTCCATGTGGAGGGATTCTTCTCTAAGAGTTTTTGCTGTTTTTTCCCTCTCGAATGTTTGCTGCAGACCACGCCACCTGTTTCTGCTGCAGTGTTTCCAAGGCCATAGGTCTCTCTGCCTTGGAGATTTGAGGCACTTGCTTGCAGTTGACCCACATGTGGTCCCCAAGGAAGGGAAAAGGATGGAGGGAAAGAGAAGATGGGCAGAGGGCCCTTTTGGTCTTTTTTGTTAGAAGCTGGGCCACAGAACAGTGCTTTCATGGGAAATCTTCTTCCAGACGCATTTGGTCTCCTGGCAGTGCACATGGAAGTTGGGGAGTGTGGGAATGGCGTGTAATACACTGGTGTTAGTCTGGTCCCCGCTGGGAAGAAAAACTGTCATTGCCCACAATAACGCATGAAATAATTGGTCCTACCTCTCACAGCCTGCCCTCTGCCAGGTCCGCGTAAGGCTGGTTCAAGGAAACCTGGAGTTTGATTTTGACTGGTTGTTCATGGGTGCCGAATGAGAGTGGGCAAAGCAAGATTCCATTCATTGCAGAAGCCTGTTCCTCTTCCAGCCGTGGACCCGGGGTCATAGTGAGAACATAGGTTGACAGAGGGAAGGAGCAATGCAGAGCCAATGAGTTTTCCTTAGGGTTCTGCACACAGTGAAGTAGCCACTCAGCTGCCTCTGACCTAGGGCCTTTTGTCCCTGGTGACTTACAGTATTCTGACTTCCGCTTTGATTAGCCAACCTCATTTCACATCGGTGAAAAGTGCAGGCCTCCTCCGCTTTCCTTGTCATTTCATTGCCATGGTCCACAGACATGTGGCAGCCATTACAGGATTGCTTATAGTTACAGACTCTTTATTCTTAAATGTATGACAAATCACTGGCTTAAAGAATACACGGAAGCTGCCCTGTTATTATGGGGGCCCTCCATTGCTTTCTGAGATTGCCGCAGTCCCTGTCACCCTCTCAGCTGCTCCTTCACCCCCCCCTTCCCACCTCCTTTCAGATTGCTCTTGAGACATTCTGAACAGTGGTTTCGGGTCAGCAGACTCAGCACCCCCTGCAAATTGCTAGAAATGTAAGACTGAGGGCCCCACGCAGGATCTACTAAGTTGGAAACTCTGGGGGTGGGCCCAGACATCTGTGTTTTAACAAGCCCCCCAGGTGATTCTGACGCATGCTAAGTTCCTGGTGGCTGAGCTTGGGAAACACTTGTCACCCAACAGGTGAGGAGTCCTGATCTTTCCCTTTCTAGTGATAAATATAAGTTTTGTTATCTATCTGGATGCACATCCAGGCGCAGAATGAAAACAGAATCCGATGCAGTTCACCTCCACTTCTGTTCATTGTTGACAATTTTGGTATTAAAATGCGGAAGCTTAGCACTTCGCAATTTAACAACTAGTTAAACGCCATTTAACCCCTTAGCTCTAGCCAATTGCTTTTCCTCCACGCCTGTTTCCATCCCCACCTTCCTTACTAATACCCTCTGGATTGCTGCAGTCACTCACTATTAGGCTAATTTGCTGCTCTGGGAGATGGTGTTAAGATGGCTTTTTGATGAGGTGGGAATTGATTAAGCAGAAGCTGCTTTATGCTATTGCTAGATCAGTGGGGGCAAGGAGGAGCGCTCCTAATTCCAAGCCTCCTTGCATTTTGCTGTTGCCTCAATTAAGTTGCTTTCCTACGATTCTGGCTCATTAGCATCTATGACTCCTGATTGCCTTTCTCATCCTACAGTCTTTCCAGCCACATGCAAATGATATATGCCCAGAATCCCTCATCATGATGGTTTCCTGTTGTCTTGAATGTTGGTGACAAGATGATTGGCAAGATGGAAATGCAGCTTTTGGATAAAAATTACACCTCTTGTGTGTGAGGTATGGCCTCTCCCATACTCCGTGTCCTGCACCCCCTTTCCTCTGGGCCAGGTCCTGAGTATGAGCTGCATGGTTAAGGCCTGTCTCTGGGGCCGTGAGACCTGAATTTAAAACCGTCAGTTACCTGACTCCTCTAGGCCTCCATGTCTTCTGAAAGCCTGGCAGGAATGGTGCTCACCTCAGTGCGCAGCCGTGAGTTCTGACGGAGATAATGGAGGTGAAGGGCTTCCACGGCGTTTCTGCTCAGAGACGAGACTCCCGCTGTCACTGTTCTTCAGATCCCCACCCCAATGCACCCTCTTCCCAAAGCACTTGGTTGGTGTTGCTTTCTGGTATTTGACAATTATGTGTCTGACATCATAGTTACATTTTTACTGTGAGCACCTCCAGGCTAGGGGAGGGCTGGGTGCACCCCATCTCCTCCGCAGTTGTAGCCACCATGGATTTCTGGGTTCTTGCCCCAGAGAACATTGTGGAGAGTCTGGGACCAGGAACCTAGATTTTTCATGAATGTCACAGATGATTTTGCTGCAGGTAAGCCTCAGACCCAAGTTTTAGAATTAATTCTATCAAACCTAACATCTCCTTGTATAAATTTTGTAACATCCTCTTTATTTCCTGAAATGAAATGCATAAATAATAGATCTCACTCACAATATTTAAAAAACAAACATAAAACTCTAAATGTAATGTAAAGAGAAAATAAGATGAAAATTTATAATAAAATAGCTTGTATATCAATATGTGCATAGCTACATTAGAAGACAATGAATAGGTGTTTGCTCTTATAATAAATTGGTTTGGATTTAAGAAGTATTCAGCAGATTATTAATAATCATATATAAAACCTTATAAATAAGGCTAATAAGTCCTTTTATGCATATTAGTAAGAATAAGACAACTCTAAATATAGACTAGTACAGGTGTGTTATAGAGAGGACTCATTAATTATGAGTGACTTTCCTGAAACTGTCATGAGTTTTGGAGATGGTAAAAAACTCTTAGTCAAGTTCTGAATAGAATAAAGTACGCTTTCCCTCAATTCATATGGTAATCAAATTCCTAGAAAATTCAGTGTATTTAAAACTGATCAAAATGTTTTAATAAAATGCAGTTAAGATCTAGACTGAGGTAATTATATAAACTTTGTTTTTTCTCTTATATAAAAGTTGGGCAGGATATGGGACAATCCATCATCAAGAGGGACCTTCTGGGGTATCACCGGGCTCTAGCATTCCCGCTCGCCACTCCCCAGATGCCAGCCGAGCCCTGCAATCACTGTTAACAACCAAAAGCCACTTGCCTCTATTTCACAGGTGGCAAACACAAGGCCCGTGGTCTGTATCGGGCCCTCCACCTTGTTTTATCCCGGCCGCCACCTTGTTTCTACCCAGCGGCAGCACCAAGCTCCTTGCCCCTAGTTAAGGAGTAGTTACATTTATACAGTCCTACAATTACATTCGGCCCTTTGAAGGCAACCGCAAGGCTGATGTGGCCCCTGGTGAAAACGAGTTTGACAGCCCTGCTCTCGGGGCAGTGCCACTCCGCTGAGAGCTGGGGAGACGGAAGGCTCAGCCCCAACTGTGTCAGCACAGAACCCTCGTGGCCCCCACAGGCTGCCCCCAGGACACGGTGTTCTATATGTACTTGGTAAATATGAATGAGTGATCGAACTTTGAATACTTGAAATAAATGGCAGGTGTGCAAACAAAGTTTATTTCTTCTAAACCAGAATTGACCTCTGCTCTTTGTCACGTTGCAGAAACACTGAGGTACTTAAAACTACAAAAGGGCTCTGTTGCACGTTGGGCTCTCTGGAAGTAGGTGCCAATGTGGGAGTTTGGGGTATCAGAGGCTCATATGGGGCCAACATTTGGGAAGGGAAGGGAGCAGAATTGGGCAGAAGAGGAGGTTGAAAAGGCTTCAGCCAGCCTGATGGGAAGGCCTAAAATGAGTATTTGCACCAAAATTGCAGGGCCTCAGTCCCCAGGCTCATTGTCGTAGGAGCTGCAGGAACGGTGTGGGTTCAAGGAGGCTGCTCTCTGTCACTGAGGCAAACCCCGCCCAGCAGCTGGGCTTGTCCTTCCCCAGAGGAGGCTCTGGCCTCTTCCTCTCTGGTCCACCACAGGCTTTTGTGTGTATCCTCACTTGTGCCCCGCGGTAACCTTAGGAGATAGGCATAGTTATCATTCCCATTTTATAGATGACGAGACAGGCGTGAGAGCATTTTCTCTAACTTCCCTGGTTTAGGTGCCTCACTAGAGTCTCAGTGAGGACTGGTGTCCAGGCCTTCCAAATGTCAGGCCCCTCAGTGGCGTCCACACGGGCTTGATGATTGTCATTCGTCCCTCGTTCACTTGTTCCCACTCATGTGGTTAGCGCGAAGCGCCGTGTCCTGTGCTCTAATGGGATTTGCTAAAATTTGTCTCATTTATGCCATTTCTTTGTGGTTGGCTGAGTAGCTTACAGGTAGATTTAGCAGTGAGGTAGAAAATTCCCAGCTTTTATCACTTGATCAGATTAAGGAATTAATTTAAAAAATCCTTGACAAGCCTGAGAGCTGCTTGCTTTGTGATAAGATTTTCCTTATAGGTTGTTTCTGGCACAGACAAGGACATTTGATTCAGGGCCTCCTAAAAAGAGCACCGTGGGCCTTCAGGATATCCCTTCCCAGCCAGCTGGCATTTGTGGGCAAACCTGCGGCTGGCAGCGGCCTCAGGAATCTGACAGGCACACCGGGAGGCGCGGACCCGCCTGGCGCGCTGGCCCGGTTCCTTGGCCCCACGCCCTCTTCCTCTCTTCTTTCCTGCGCGGCGTCACTGTGGGATCTTAGTGGCCCCCTGGAAAGGCTTTCAGGTCATTTCCAGGTCCCCCAGGGGAACTGCTGTCTTTAATCAAAGATAAGGCATTTTTGCTACTGGGTGTTGGAAAAATTTTGGTTTTTTAACCAATCAAATGAAAAATGACTACTAGGCTATGAGGTTGGCCACAGGCAAGTTCAGTGAACCCTGAGAATTGTGAACCTTATTAACTCCGACAGATGAAATAAACATAACAGAAGCAGAGCTCTCAGTGTGATAGTTTAATATTTTCAAGGCCAGAATTCTTTTTAAATAGTTTAATTTTTAAAAATAACGAAGTAAATGTTCACTGTTGCAATGAAATCTCTTCCCTCCAATGCTGTCATATCCTTCAGGTCATTAATATTAATAGTTGCATGTTTATTCAAACATGTATACATTTATTCATCCACTTTTTCCTTTCTTTTTCATAAAAATATTCTAAATATTTTATAAATTGCTTTATCCACAAAATAATGTATTGTGGACATTTGTGCACCGCCCCCAGGTCAGTGTTTAGCTTTGTAATATTTCATTGTGTGGATGTATCAAGATTCATTCAGCCATTTTTCCTATGGATAGACACTCGGCTTGTTTCCAGGTTTTGTTATTATAACAATGCTGCAGTGAAGGCACGTGGACCTGGGCACAAGGCGGTGAGCAAGATGGTGATGCTCACTGCTTTCTAGAAGTTTACATTGTAGTGGGGTGGTGGGCAGGCGGAAACTGTGTATAAACAGGGAAAGCAACACACAAAGTAGGAAAGAGCAGCTAGAGATAAGGGCTTTGAGAAGAATAAAGCAAGATGTTGTTTAGAGGAAAGGCCTCTTTTGGGGGTAAGTTTAAGCTGAGACCACGGGGCCAGGGAGGTGGCCCTCGGCCACCTGCACTAAGAGAGATGCAGGGGAGGGAGGTCAGGCTCTTGTTTTGGGGTCTGTATGAATGGAGTCTTCCAGATACCCTCCTGCACAAGTTCTAGAGATTCACATTTCACTGTCTCAGAAGCCCTGTTTCCCACGCCCTCCTCAGCTTTAGGCGTTATTAGTCTTTCCAAAATCTACTTATCCAGTATGTGAAAAATGGGTATTTCCCTGAGTGCTAATGAGGTTAGATAGCTTTTAAAAAATGTGTTCATGACTTTCTCCCATTTCTCTGTTTTGAATATTGACTTTGTCACTTAAGAAGTTGAGTTACGCAGCCACTTTTGACCACGTTGTAGGAGCTCTTTGTCTATTTTCTGTTCCTCTTTCTGCATCTCTGAGAGTTCTTTTCTTCAGCCCCAGAGAGAAGCAGTCCTTGTTAATCTTTAGGTATCATGGTCCTTGGGCCTTAGGACTATGAGCTTTTCAAACACCCCAAAGCATGTCTGCAATCAGGAAAAAAAAACTTTTATTGCCTTCTTGAATACTAAAAGAAAACTGCAAAATCGAAGGCAATGTGTACTTAATCAAATGCCTATGAAACATAACTTTATGTTAAGTATTCATTTACAACTCAACTCAATATATAGTTACTAATAACTCAAGTGAAAGTAATGCATATTTCGTGTGGAAGGTGGGTATACGTTTTACATTTTTAATATGGTGCTGGGTAAGGCTTCTCAATGAAAGAATTGTTGGTGGCCTTGGAAGATTTTAAGCTACCTTTGAATTTCCCAGAATTCTTTGAAAGAAAACCTTGTCCTCATTCTTTGTCTCTCTCAGGTTCCTTGATTTCTCCTTTTCTGGGCTCTGTTTGGATTTCTCTGCTTTATTGCCTGCTGGTCACTCGACGGTGTGTCCTTAGGCCTCTGGTCTCACCATGCCCTGGATGGAGTCAGCTCATTCTCCAACGGCCTCATGACCCAGCCCTCACGTTAGCCTGGTATTCTCAGGGGCTGTTGACTGTTCTCTTCTGGAAGCTCTTTACTTCCTTCATTTTGCTCATTTTCTCTCAGTTTTCTTTCTACCATTCTCCCCATTTCTCCTCAGTCTACTACCTCCCAACTCAGTGTTGGTCCTTCACCAATCCTTCTCTGACTCTCTTCTTCCCTTGGCTAATTTCAGCAATTACTTTGTCTCATCTGCCCTCCCGATTTGCATGTATTGCCTTGAATCCTTTGTAGAGGAAAAAAAGTTTTTACTGGCTTCTTGAAGAATCTACACATTCTTCCCACCACCACAAACAAAACAAACAATCCTTGACTTAACCCAAGAGAATACTTTAAAACCGATTAATGGGTTGTGAATATAATAAGCAGTGATTACATTTAAAAATAAAATAGAAAAATATAATTTTATATCACGTGTAGTAAGGTAGATATTCTTTCATGGAACTTTCTGTGTTTGTGTGCGTCAGAGCCAGCATCATAATTTGCAGGATCCAGTCAGTGCAAAATGGAAACGTGAGGCCCCTTGTTGGAAAATTCTTGGGAATTTCAAGATGTCAACAGCGGAGCAGTTAAACCAGGAGTGGAGCCCTCTGAACACGCGGCCTGTGCAGCTGCACAGCTTCCCGTGAAGCCAGCCCTGCTGTGTATGTGTGTATAGTGCCTGGCTTGAGATGTAACATTATTTTCTTACTTCGGGTTACAGGCAAATACATTTCAAAGCCAAATGAAAGGGTGGCTGTGGCCACCCAGTGTGAGTGACTGGTTCTGAACTATCTGCATTCAGCCACTCCCACTCTGGTCTGCTCACCTCCGCCTTGCCAGCCGGCTGCATTTTCTCCATTCCTGCCTGCCTGTGCCCAGTCGGTTTTGCCAGCTCCAGTATCTCAGCTTTCTCATCTCCAGTTGGCCCTCTCCCGGGCCTGTTTAATGAGTCCCGAGCCCCTTGGGGAATGGCTTGGACACTGCTAAGGTTTTTGGTTTCCAACCCGGATGTCTCTCCTCAGCGTTAGTCTATTTATTACTTCTTAGAAATTTCACCTGGATGTCCCTTGTATGCTTCAGACTCATTTTCCACCTCATTTTTTCATCCATTCCAAACCTGCTCTTCCTCCTATATTCATCACTTTGGTTAGTGCCACTACTGTTTACTCAGTTGTCCAAGCTTAAACCTGTGGGGGTTATTCTTTATTCTTCCATTCTCCCTCCTTCCCCACCTCCTCATATCCCATGTGTTGCCAAGTCTTGTCAACTTGGCCTCCCACGTAAGTGCTTTGAGTGTGCTCTCTCTTCTCCAAGTTCAGCAGACAGTCTGACTCCTTGGCGAGGCATGCAAGGCCCTTCACATGGGTCCCCACCTGCATTCTCATCCTCAACTCCCATGCTACCATCTCCAGTCCCTGTTTCAGCCACACCTCTGTTCTCTTCAGTTCTTGGGCTTTTTCAACTGTGAGCCATAGTACCTCCTCCACCCGCCCCCACCCCCCCGCCGCCCCCTGACCCAGGGACATTTGGAAATGGAGGGGGTGCATAACTCTAGTTATCGTAATGTTTGGGAGTTGTTGCCAGCAATTAGTAGGTGGGGTCAGAGATGGCAAATATCCTGCAGTGTGTGGGACAGTCTCTCAAACAGGGAATGGTCCCACCCAGAGCTGCAGGTAGCCACCCTGTGGAGAAACACAATGATACTTTTCATGCCTCTGTCCTTTGTACCTGCCATTCCAGTGGCCTGAGATGCCCCTCCTTGACCTCTGCCTGGGGAACTTCTACATATTGTTTGAGTTCCAGTTTAAAAACACTACTTTCTCTCTGAAGTCTCCTGTGCTCCTTTCATACCGAGGTTAATCGGTTCCTCCTCCTTGTTCCAGGCTGCCTGTACCTCCTGCGGAGCACTCCTTTAAGTGTGTCTTTCCCTGCAAAAGCGCTCGTCCCTGTTCGGCCCTGTAGTCCCTGCACCTGGCACAGTGCCGGCAGGTAGTGGGTGCGCAGTAAGGTAAAGTGGGTGGAATAGTAGGAAGAAACGAACCATAGCCTTTCATCTGTGCAGTTCTTGGATTTGGCTTTGCTTGTCACACTTGAATTTTGTCTTCTCCTTCCACCCCCGCCTCTCTCTCTCTTTTCCTTTCTCAATTGCAGCCTTTCTAATTCTGGCATGCGCTTCTTCATTACTACAGATTGGCTATCTTCCATAGTTACAGTCATCTGCGGTTCCTCGAGGCATCTAGGAATTGAAATAGATCTTGGCCATCTTTGCTCCCGAGGTGTGATTGCAGTAGTTACAGCTCCTGTTTCCAAGGCAACAGCCTTCTGGTTAGAGTAGAGTGCTTCTCTTAGTGCATCTCCATTACCAGAGAGGAGTCGTGGGGCTCTTCTCTGTATTCAAACTTCCCCTGCTTTATTGCTTATAAAAGGCCAGTTTACATTAGAATGGGGTGGGATAAAATATTACTCTGCTCTGGCAGTTTCCAAATGTTTTGTTGAAGCATCCTATACATACAGAAGAGAACACATATAAGTATATGTCTCCAAACACACCTGTATGAGAAACAGCCAGATCAGGAAAGAGCACCCAAAGCTTAATGATTTTTTGGGGAACTGCTGGATTTTTTTTTCTAATGTGCATTTCTTATTTTATCTAAGAATCACATTTCTTTTCCAAACCACCCTTAATCTAAGATCCTGTGAGATGGGGCCTGATTTAAGAGCCCTGGACACCCAACCCACAGGTTAGGCAGGGAGCTTTAGATCATTCTTGTTTGAAATAGCCAGTTGAAAATGCTGGCTCCCCAGCATGATGGGGGTTTCCTGCGGTCCAGCTGCCCCAGGCGAATGGGCTCGCTGTGCTGTTTGAGAGGAGCACATATCGGGAAGGCCTCAGTCCAGGCTGGTTGATTCCTCAAGCCCAGCAGAAACAGATGCATGCAGGTATGCAGACCCCTCTACTCGCCCCATTCCCCGGTCTCTCTCTCTCTCTCTGTCACAGCTCTTGTGTGTCTGTTCATGCAAGAGGGATTTTAGAAGCAGATCTCTTCAGAGTGAATCCCACCTGTCATTCGTGCTGTGTGACTGTATACAATTTCTTTCACCTCTCTGGTCTCAATTTCCTCACCTGTGTAATGGGAATAATGTATTCCTCTTGCAGACTTGCAGTAAGAAATAAATGAGACAATGGATGTGAAAAATACTAGCATTGTGCTTAGTTCACAGGAGGTCACAATGAATGATAGTTTCCTCTTTTTATTATTATTAATTTTTACTGAATTTATCAAGATAGCATTGGTTAATAAAATTATATAGGTTTCAAGTGTACAGTTCTATAACACATCATCTGTATATTGTATTGTGTGTTCACCACCCCAAGTCCAGTCTCCCTCCATCACCATTTACCCCGCTATACCCTCCTTCCACCTTCCCCCACCCCCTTTGCTTCTGGCAATCACAGTATTATTGTCTGTGTTGCCATTTTTTTGTTTTTGTTTAATCCCTTCACCTTTTCCACCCAGCCTCCAATTCCCCTTAGTTTCCTCTCTTTTATTGCCCAAATCGAAACCAGTCAGAGCCTTTGTCATGGCATTCCTGGGTGACTGTTGTCACCCGTGTGATCTCTTTGCCCCCTCCTACTCCTGCTCCAGTTCATCTCCAGTGCTTGTTTGTTCAGACTTTTCTTCCTTGTCCACCACTTCCATCTTTACTATTTTCATCTCAAAAAGGCCAGTGGATTTTCATGGCATGTCTGCTAAAGTCTGGCAAAGAAGGGCTTCATAGGTTGGCTTCAGAACTTTTGGCTGAGGACTGTGTTACTTCAGGGAATAAGTGTGTTGATTACACTGTAATGTATGTAGAGCAGAGTTTGAGACAAATTTACGCATTTGAGAGATGTATGTAGCCTCTTCCAGGCTAGCCAATTGCCTCTTTGGTGCACTTCGGTTTTCTTGCCTCTGCTCACCCAGTGACAGAGCCCTCTTATTGGTCTGTCATTTGGGCGTTTCAAACACAGAGACTACTTTGCCCTTGGGCCAAGGAGAAGGGGGTAGTTGGCAGCTTTCTGGCCCCCCTTTTCCTCAGCTTGGAGATCCTGTCCCATCTGACTTGGAGGATTTAAGGAGCTCCAGCTTTAACTCTGGGACTCTGGGTCAAGTCAAGTCTAGGCCTGCCTTTGTGTTTCATGTTGGAAGATTCAGCTTTGGTTTTGTTCTCAATTTTTAATTTCAACCTTGCACCTGATTATGATGACTCATCCCCAGCTCCTGTGGAATGGCTTCCCCCTTGGAACCCCAGGGTTTCCATTCCCTACAGACAGGCTCCCCCACACTCCTGGTGTTTCATTTGAACTCTCCTACTCCAGCCCTAGACTAGCTGCTTACTCAGATAACCGGGGCCCTAATTTCCAGCCTCCCATCTAAAGGAACAATTGCCCCTTAACCCCTGGAAATTTCATGATAAAAGTGCATTTAGTACACACCGTATTTGGATTTGGCTGTCTGGCCTCTTACCTATCCGGAACAAGGTGGAGAATCAGAAGCAGTCTGAGAAACAGAGCTTGTGATCAGCCAGACCTAGACATCTTATGAGGTCTAAGGATCATATTCTTCACTCCTAGGAGAAGGCCCAGACCTCGTTCTCTTCCTTTAGACACGCTGCTCATAAGTTGTGGCTGATTGGCTTTTAATGAAGGGCACAATAAATTAAAAACAGCCCATTGCAATGGGGAGAAAGGACAACCTAACAGGAGAGGAAGGGTGGGGAAAATGATGAAGGCATAAAAGAGCTGAAAAATTACATTAAACATTCTGTAGCGATTTAGTATTTTAAAACACGCTGAGAGCATCTTTGAAACGGAGGCTGTGCACCACGGCAGCCCTTCCCCATTGGGAAGGCGTGCGATCTCAGTCCTTCCTCACGGTCTTCTTGGGAAAGTAAGGAAGGGCGCTGCTGTACATTTTAAGAAAATTTCCACCTGAAATGGCTAATGTCAAAATCATTTTCACATTCGTAAGGGCTAAACTTATATTCATTCATTTACTTAATAGTTAATGAGCATCCGTTACTTGCCAGGCTCTGTTCCAGGTGCTGAAGATACATTAGAAAGCAAAACACACAAAATGTTTGCTTCCCTGGAGATTAGTCTAGACGACTAGGTTATCTACAGCAAATAATTCTCCATGACCTGAGAGGATCAAACCTTTTTTTAAAAAAAATTGTTTTAGTAGATTATGTCGAAAGTTTTTCCATGTTATACATAGATTAAATGGAAAAAATTATTTTTAAGACTTTCAAAACTGGCTCTATGAATGTCATATACCGTGTTGAAAGTCTTTTGGAGCTTACCCTGATTATTTCATTTTTCATCACAACAGGAAGTAGGAAGTGTGTTTTGTTTTTTGCAGGTGGGGAAATGGCAGGATGGAGAGGTGTAATGACTTGCCTGAGGTTTTACAGTGTGACCCTTTTCTGTTCCCGTACTGGAAGAGTTCCCACTTCCAAGTTCAAGCCTCAGGGTTGCGACTATCATTTAGTTTGTGTAAAGAAAAAGGGAAGAAAAAGTCCAAGTTTTCTTTTCTTTATTTCCTTTTTTTAAAAAGTCCAAATTTTAAATATAAAAAGTACAAAATATAGAGTGATTTAATGTTTGTGTATTCAGTTCTAAAACGAATTCTTCACCCATGGTTTTCTGGGTCAGATAGACTTCAGACCTGCTTGTATATTAGTGGCCTAACTGACTGTCTTAAGGATATAATTTCAACTACAATTTTTCTTTCCCCACCTCCTGTCTCTCTGGCATGCTTTTAGAAAGCTCTTAACTGTTATTGGAGGCTTTCTAAATAATCAAAATGGAACAGCTACTGTAGCTTTTATTTTGGTCCTTAATCAGAAAGGACTGAAATTGGTGGTGTTCAGTGAAGAATTCTATAGCTGGTCACCTCTGATTGGTCCCCTGAAAGATGGGGGGTTAAGCCTGACCAGGCAGCTACCACTCTCAGATAAGGTTCCACTTGCCTGAGCAATGAATTTGCCATTAGAACACAAAGGCTTCCTGTGCAGCTCTCTCCTTGCCTGCCTCCAGTTTGTGACTTTCTGCTTGGAGAGGGAGCATTTGATTTATTATTTTTTACTGAAGGTCGTTTTTATGTAGGGATATGTCGTATGCTTTGCATTCTAGACTGATTTTTAATTACCTCAAACCAAAGAGGCAGGCTTTACATTTAAGCCCTGAGAGGATGTGATAAAATACTTTTACTACTAGAGTTCAATTTGTGAAAACATAGGTGATATATTATACTGCTAATAAAGCCAGAGGGTTGAAATATGATCAAAAATATTTCTTTTGTCTTTCTTTTTAATATCATGAAATTATGTGTTCCTTCAAATGTTCAAGGAATGTGATACCCATTGGTTTGTGGTAGACTCCTGGCAAGATTTAATATGCTCCATTCATAAATGGTCTCAATTATAATACTCTCTGCATATGAGAAATTGTACAGTTAGGAGTTAAAGAAATCACAAAACAAAACACTCAGTCATTTTTATTAGACAATGCAGAGGCAGGGGAAAAAAAAAGGAGACAGCCCAAGCTTTCATTTTAAAAAAGCTTTTTCTTAAGGAAGTACATTAGCATTTCTGTGACTAAAATAAGAAAAAGCTAGCTACCTAGCATATGGAATGGGTTAACGATGTGTTTACTCTTATTTGGATTTTTGGCTAGGATGAGATTAGGGGTTGAAATTGGACAGGGTAGTTCTAAGCAGACTCAATTCTGCAGGAGGCTTCCTGGGTTTTCTCAGTGTTTTTGGCTGCTGACTTGCACCATTCTTGTCATCAAGCCAAGTAAGTGGTAATGACTGTTAAAATTTGAGAAAGTTTAGTGTCTTTTAAAGTCGATTCTGTGTTCTTTTTTAAAAAAAGATTTTCTTTTTTTAAGAGTAGTTTTAGGTTCACAGCAACATGGAGAGGAAGGTGTAGAGATTCCTGCCCCGCGCCCCCCCCCCCCGCCGTCCCATGCATGCCTCCCCCACTAACAACTCTCCCCACCAAGTGGTGTGTTTCTTACAACTGATGAATCTATATTGACCTGTTAAATCTGACCTGGTCATTGTATCCTAAGGATTTTGTTCTGTTACCTGGAGTCATGGGTTTTGATTTCCTGAACTATAAAAATGTGATATTTTTCTCTTCACCCTCAGGGGGCTGAGAGAAGACAGGTTTCCATTTCATAAATGTTGTGAAGGACTCCAGTGCCCAGGTATGTCCCCGCTTCCTTGATGGAGGGGTGATGAGGACTGGATGCGGTCTCTGTTGGACGGATGAGATGGATATGAGGGCGGAAGAAAAGACTTTCTGCTCCTGGAAGCATGCCCTGAGCCGAGGGCAGGAAAGCTACTTGTAGTTATGGGTTACTTATTATAGATCTCGATTTCAGTGAAAATCAACACGAACGACACAAAAAGATTGATGTTATCAAACTAACAAACCCTAAAAACATGGTGAAAATTTTCTTTCAAGAAGTTGAGGGTGCTTTCTATTTAAGGAACAGATATCAAACAAAAGATAGTTGTTAAATTCAAAATGGTTCAAGAGATGCATTAGTTAGATACTGGTTTGGTCAAAATAACAACAAAGAAGTTTGTTTTATCTGCATCTATACTGGTCTGAACACAAGAGCAGACGGGGTCTGAGAGACCGCTTCTTGATGTTGGGGATGAAGTTACTTTCTCCCTTACTGCTATGCCATCTCTATCACATATCTCCCACCTCCCAATTTCTATCACTATGGCAAACGGGAATAAGAAAGGAGAGGACAGCCCTGTTAAAACACGTTCCATTGCCCACCCCCAGTCACATGACTGCTTACCTACAAGGCAGGGCTAGGAACCGGACTCTTTGGGTAGGCGGCCCTATGCCCAACTAAGTCTTCTATTTCCACAGAGGAAAGAGAGAGTGGGGAGTGGGGAGACTGCTAGGAGCCTCTGCCACTCAAGAATAGTAGCATATATTCTTCAGAGTTGCTGTACTTCCTGTGGCTTCTAGGCGAATTCAGATTTGACACTGCACCTTTTATTTATTTATTTATTTATTTTTTAAAATAATTTCTTTATTGTTGTTCAATTACAGTTATTTGCATCCTCTCCCTTCCCCTCTTCCCTCCCCCTCCAACTCCACCCCCCTCCTCAACCCCCCTCCTCCCCCTTGGTTCTGTCCACGTGCCCTCCATAGTGATTCCTGAAAACCCTTCTCCCCTTTGTCCCCACCCCCCTCCCCCCTGGCTATTGTTAGACTGTTCTTAATTTCAATGTCTCTGGTTATGTTCTGCTTGCTTTCTGCTTTTGTTGATTATGATACAGTCAAAGGCGAGATCATATGGTATCTGTCCCTCACCGCCTGGCTTACTTCACTTAGC
>PVJI01028412.1:0-16549 GCA_004026765.1 Micronycteris hirsuta
AAAAAAAAAGAATGTATTTAGCTTCTTTGGGGTGAAAGGCTCTGTATATACTGGTTAAGTCCATTTCTTCCAGGACATTGTTCAATGCCACAATATATTTGCTGATAATTTGTTTGGAGGAACTGTCCATTATTGACAGTGGGGTATTGAAGTCCCCTACTATAATTGTGTTGCTATCAATGTCTTTCCTGAAGTCTTCCAAACTTTTCTTTACGTATTTGGGTGCTCCTGCGTTGGGTGCATATATATTTACAATGTTTATGTCTTCCTGGTGGATTCTTCCCTTCAGTATTATGAAATGTCCTTCTGGGTCTCTCTTTATGGCTCTTTTTTTGAAGTCTATTTTGTCTGATATGAGTATTGATACCCCAGCTCTTTTTTCTTGTCCGTTTGCTTGAAAAACTTGTTTCCAGCCATTCACTTTCAGTCTATGTAGGTCTTTTGTCCTGAGGTGGGTCTCTTGTAGGCAGCATATGTGTGGGTTGTGCTTTTTTATCCATTCCTCTATTCTATGTCTTTTAATTGGAGCATTTAATCCATTTACATTTAAGGTTATTATTGATAGGTACTTATTCATTGCCATTTTTTTTTTACCTGTGTTCCTCTCTCTCTCTCTTTCCCTTCCTTTTGTTAAATCAGTCCCTTTAGCATCTCTTGCAGAGATGGTTTGGTGGAGGTGTATTCTTTAGACTTGTTTTGTCTAGGAAGCTCTTTATTTGGCCATCTATCTTGATTGAGAGCCTTGCTGGGTAGAGTAGCCTTGGTTGCAGGCCTCTGGTTCTCATTACTTGGAATATTTCTTGCCATTATCTTCTGGTTTGGAGTGTTTCCATTGAGAAGTCAGCTGCTAGCCTGATAGGGTTTCCCTTGTATGTTACTTCCTGTTTCTGCCTCGTTGCCTTTAAGATTCTCTCCTTGTCTTGGAGTTTTGCCATTTTAATGATGATGTGTCTTGAAGTGGGCCTGTTTGGGTTCCTTTGGATTGGGACTCTCTGTATTTCTTGAATTTGTGTGACTTTTTCTCTCATCAGATTAGGGAAGTTTTCCATCATTACTTTTTCGACCAGGTTTTCAATTCCTTGCTCCTCTTCTTCTCCTTCTGGTATCCCTATTATACGAATATTATTACATTTCATGTTGTCCTGCATTTCCCTTAATACTTCTTCATTCTTTCTGAGTCTCTTTTTCTGTTCTTGCTCTTTTTGGGTGTTTTTTTTCTACCATGTCCTCCAGCTCGCTGATCCGATCCTCTGCCTCATCAAGCCTGCTTTTGATTCCTTCTATTGTGTTCTTCAGTTCAGATATTGTATTCTTCATTTCCTCTTGGCCCTTGTGAATAACTTCTATTTCCTTTTTCATGTTGACATAGTTTGCAGTGAGTTCATTAATGTTTACCTGTCGTTTCTGGTAATTTTTTGTGAGCTCATTGAGCTTCTCAAGCTTTTTGAGCTTCCTGAGAACCAGTTCTTTGAACTCAATATCTGATAGTTGGCTTTCCTCCATTTCATTTATCATTCTTTCTGGGGCTTCCTCCTTTCCTTTCATTTGGGGATTGTTTCTTTTTCTTCCCATTGTTTGTGAGACTCTTCTTGCTAGCCTCTATTCCTTAAATTGATTTGTCAAGTTCTCTGGAGCAGCAAAGTTAATTTTGTGTTACTGTCTCTGTTTTTGGGTTGACCCTTATCTGAGTCCAATTCTATTCTCTTCACTACTCCAAGTTTTAATGTCTCACCTGTGGATAAAGAATAGAGGGGAAGGGAGAAAAAGAAGAGAAAAAAAAAGAAAAAAGAAAAAAATAATAAAATAAATAAACAAAATAAAAATTTAAGAAAAGAAACAAAAAGAGGAGAAGACTAGGAATACTAAATGAAGGGAAGGAAGAAGTTAAAAAAATAAAGAAGGACAGATAGGAAGAAGGGTGGGGGAAAAGAAATAAACAAACAAAGAAAAAACAAGAGGGCTAAAAAAAAAAAAGAAAACAAAAAAAAAAGGACAAGAAAAAAGAAAAACAAAAAACTTCTGTTGGCTGGCTTTAAAAGTGTCCAGACAGGCCTGCGCCCTTGGACCTCCTGTGTGCAACAGGTTGGGTAGATATCCAGTTTCCTTTTCTCCCTTCCTGAGGTGCTCTGTTAGCTGCCGTCCTGTCTCCAGCCCAGTTGCTAGTAATTCGCAGCTCCCCTTCTGGGTGGCCTGGTCCCCACACTGAGTCGAGAGTTTGTAAGGACTGAGGCTTCCTTCAATGGGACTCAATGGAGCTCCTCTGCCTTTCTCCCACAGAGCCAAGTCGGCCTGGATTGTCAGCTCTTCCTCCCGCTCCCCGCCCTTCCAGGCGTGAGCTCCAGGCCCCTGTGTTCACCATCCTCTTCTGTCCCTGGATTCTGGGCTTTCGAGCGGCCAGCCGGGGCGCACCCGGTTGTGTACAGACGCCAGCCGTCCCTGATCGGCTTCGTAAGGCGTGCCCATCCCCGGAGCCCCCAGCCGCAAGCTGTTCCCAGCTCTTCTTGATTGGGCAGCCCCAGGCTCGGGTCTCCAGATTAGTGCAAACCCCAATTTCTCTTGCTGGGAGTGCCAGCCTCCACGGGCTGATCCCCAGGTGGCTGATCCCCAGGTGCGCACCGACCACTGGACTGCTGGGGACAGTGCCTCTTCAAATAGCTGGGAAGTGTCTATTTTCGCCACTCACACAACCCAATCCGGCTCCCTCCCAAGGATCTTGCAACTGACTCGGCAGCTGCCCAGACTGGTGGTGCAGTCTTTCCCTGTTCCCCGCTGGTCCCGCGGGACCCTTTTGTTCTGAAGCAAACTCCCTACTGTCTGATCATTGAATTTACTTTCCTGAGTGATCTTGGTAGCCAATGTTCTTATAAGCTGGAATGCACCTGGGTGATCTCTCTGCTCCTCAGAAAATCGGCCAGATGTCTTACCAGTGGGCAGGAGAAAGCGGACCCCACTCCCTCCTACTCCGCTGCCATTTTCTCTAAAAAAATATTTTCTTTAGTACAATATTGCTTTAATAGTTTTGTTAGGTAGGATAGATAGTAAACCAAGGCAGGGAGGAGGAGACTTGTCTCGCCCACTAACTCAGCAGTCCTGAGCCTGGTCTGATGATATTGCCAGGTGTTCCAACATCACAAGAAATAACACGCTAGCACAGGAGGAGGGCTGTTTCCAGAAACTTTTTTATTTCTTCCCTAATCTCATTCTTGACCCATTCGTTGTTTTGATAGCATGCTATTCAATCTCCATGGGTTTTAGTGTTTTGGATTTTTTTCCTTGAGGTTGGTTTCTAGTTTCAGTCCCTTGTGGTCAGAGAAAATGCTTGATATGATTTCCATTTTCTTGAATTTGTTGAGGCTTGTTTTGTGTCCTAGCATGTGGTTTATCTTTAAAAATGATCCATGTGCCTAAGAAAAGAATGTATATGTTGCTTCTTTGGGATGAAAGGCTCTATGTATATCAGTTAAGTTCATTTGATCTAGGACATTGTTCAATGCCACAATATCTTTGTTGGTATATTTTTTGGAAGATCCATTTTTGACAGTGAGGTGTTGAAATGTCCTACTATAATTGTGTTGCTGTCAATATCTTTCTTGAAGTTCTCCAAGATTTTCTTTATGTATTTGGGTGCTCCTATGTTGGGTGCATATATATTTACAATGTTTATGTCTTCTTGATGAATTCTTCCCTTGAGAATTAAGAAGTGGCCTTCTGGGTCTCTTTTTATGGCTCTTCTTTTGTAGTCTATTTTGTCTGATATGAGTATTGCTATCCCAACTTTTTTCCCTGCACATTTGTTTGGAATATTTGTTTCCAGCCTTTCACTTTCAGTCTGTGTTGTTCTTTTGTTCTGAGGTGGGTTTCTTGTAGGCAGTATATATGTGCATCATGCTTTCTTATCCATTCAGCCTATTCTATGTGTTTCCATTGGAGCATTTAATCCATTTATGTTTAAGGTTATTATTGATAGGTACTTATTCATTGCCATTTTTTTCATACCTGTGTTCTTCTCTCTCTCACTCTTTTTCTTCCTTTTCTTAAAGCAGTCCCTTTATCCTCTCTTGCAAAGCTGGTTTGGTGGAGGTGTATTCTTTTAGACTCTTTTGTCTGGGAAGCTCCTTATTTGGCTTTCCACTTTAATTGAGAGCCTTGCTGGATAGAGTAGTCTTGATCGTAGGCCTCTGGTTCTCATTACTTGGAATATTTCTTGCCATTCTCTTCTGGCTTGGAGAGTTTCCATTGAGAAGTCAGCTGCTGGTCTTACTGGGGCTCCCTTGTATGTTATTTTCTGTTTCTCCCTTGCTGCCTTTAAGATTCTCTCTTTGTCTTGGAATTTTGCCATTTTAATTATGATGTGTCTTGAAGTGGGCCTCTTTGGTTTCCTCTTGATTGGGACTCTCTGCGTTTCCTGGATTTGTATGACTTTCTCTCTCATCAAATTAGAAGAGTTTTCCATCATGACTTTTTCAAACAGGTTTTCTATCCCTTGTTCTTCCTTCTTCCTTCCTCTTCCTCTTCCTCTTCCTCTTCTTCTTCTTCTTCTTCTTCTTCTTCTTCTTCTTCTTCTTCTTCTTCTTCTTCTTCTTTCTTCTATCCCTATTATAAGGATATTATTCCATTTCATGTTGTCTTGCAGCTCCCTTACCACCTGTTCATTCTTTCTGAGTCTCTTTTCCTTTTCTTGCTCTTTCTGGGTGTTTTTTCTAACTTGTCCTCCAGCTCACTGATTTGATCCTCTGCTCAAATTCAGCCTACTTTTAATTCCTTCTCATGTGTTTTTTACTTTTGAGATTTTATTGGTCATTTCTCCCTTGTTTTTGTTTATAATTTCTATTTCCTTTTTCAGGCTGATATAGTTCTCACTCAGTTCTTTGTAGTTGTCTGTGAGTTCCTTAAGCAACTTTACAACCATCATTTTGAATTCTATATCTGATAGTTTGCTTGCCTCCTTTTAGTGTGGAGTCTTTAGTGAGGAGTCTTCCATTCCTTTTGATTGCATATTCCTTTTTTGTCTCCCCATTTTATTTGACTCTTTTTGTTTGATTCTGCTCCTCTGATATTTCCACCCCTCTGATGTTTTCGTTTGCTAGCTGTCTTTGTAGGATGAACTTCTATGGTAGGAATTCTATGGGGTTCAGTGGTGTGGTCTCTTTGATTTCCTTGTCTGGATACTCTAGGTTTGCCCTTTTTCTGTTTGTGTGGGCTGTCTTGTTGTACTTGGGTTTTTACCTTTTGGTGGTTCCTTTGTTGGTGGGTTCTCTCCTCCAGCAGGTATACTGATGTTCGCAGCTCCCACCTATTCTTGTGTGTCATCAGTGGCAGGAGGTAGGCAAAATGGATTAAGTCAGTGGGAGATTATTTTATGGGATTTAAAGTACCAGTGAGTAGAGAAGAGATAGGACATTCTTTGGATAAGTATAGCATTAACTGTAATATTTCACCCAACTAGCCACTTTTTATAAAAGGTAAAAGAGAGATAAGGCTCTTATTATATGGGAGGAGGATTGTGAGCTGAATCCAGAAAACAGAGTGCTTGTGCAATGTTAGGTGATGAGATATAGTGAGAGTAATGGAGAGAAAGTAGGCTTAGAATGAGAGAGAATAGAGTTAACCACAACAATAATAATGCTCAGGAATAAAGTGAAGTGGGCTAAGATCAGGGAGGGTTGCTGTGTAGTATGTACAATTGAATGGAACAACAATTATTTACAATAGTATTGGAACAACAATAATATGATGAGACATATATGATTTGGATAATCAGAATAGAGTGTGGCTGATCAAGAGTTGTATGTTATTGGCCCGGCTGGTGTAGCTCAGTGGATTGAACGCGGGCTGGGAACCAGAGGGTCCCGGTTTGATTCCCAGTCGGGGCACATGCCTGGGTTGCGGGCCAGTCCCCAGTGAGGGCCATGTGAGAGGCAAGCATACATTGTTCTTTCTCCCTCCCTTCTCCTCTCTCTGAAAATAAATAAATAAAATCTTTAAAAAAATGCTTTAAAAAGAAGAGTTGTATGTTATTGGAACATGGGTGAAGTGAAAGAAGGAAAATTAAAATACAATAAAAAAAGCCCTGGCTGATGTAGCTCAGTGGATTGAGTGCGGGCTGCGAACCAAAGCGTCACTGGTTCTATTCCCAGTCAGGGCTCATGTCTGGGTTGCAGGCCAGGTCCCCAGTGGGAGCCATGTGAGAGGCAACCACATATTGATATTTCTCTCCCTCTCATTCTCCCTCCCTTCCCCTCTCTCTAAAAATAAATAAATAAAAATAAAATCTTAAAAAATACAATAAAGACAGATTAAGGAAAACTAGTCAAACAGAGCAATTAAACAGGAAAATAAAATGAGGAAAACTAAACATAAGGAAGAGAAATAAAAAATACTAATAAAATTTAACTGGTAAAAATAATGAAAAAACAATACACATAAACAATAAAATGCCAGCTCTATGGGATAACAAAGTGACATTTGTCTCAGTTTTTGAGCTTAGTGTTGTGCTCCCCCTTTCTATTTGTCTCTGGACCCTTTGTAACTCCACCTTATTTTTTCACTTGGAGGAAGAAAAAAAGGAAAAAAAAGAGAGGAACAAAAAAGAGAGAAAAAATAATAAGCCTCCTGTTGACTTTAAACCTGTTCAAGAAGTTCTCCTGGCCTTCCTAGATGCCACAGGAAGAGGGGGGCTGGGCTTCGCTTTTCTCCCTTCCTATGATTTTGAGAGCATGGGGACCAGATCTGGGCTGCAATATTCACAGTTTTCTAGCCTCAGACCCAGGTTCTCCCTAAGCTGCCAGGCTCAAATCAGCCACTCAGCTGCGCACAGCGTGAGTCAATCTCAGGCATGTGGTTCCCCTCGGCCACTCAGTCTCTGGCATATGCAGTGCAAATCACCCTCGGGGTGAGCCAGGCACTGCTCCAGAGTTCCTTACAAAGCAGCTGCCCACCGTTCTTAACAATTGCAGGGCTTTTCAAACAGCCCATCTTTCCAACCAGTCCAGAGACTATCCAAGTCAGGATCGGACATGGCCCAACTCCTCCCTTCTTCAGGTGTCACCTGGCACCTCTGTTTCTCTGGTGCCGGCATCCACAGTCCCAGCGGATGTGTACCACCTCCACGTGTCTCCCATTTCAACTCAATTCCCAGCAGTGACTTCCAGCATCCAGGTCCCTCCTGGTGCTGAGCTGCCCTCCCTGCTGTGGTAAGGGAGGGAGCTGGTGCTCTAACTCTCCTCCCTGTGTCCTGTGGTAGGCATGGGGCCAGGGGCCATAGCAGCCTTGGTTCCTGCGCAGATCCCAGGGACCTTACCGTCCCAGCACAGTCTCCTCACCATCTGTTTTTCAATGTCTTCTGCAATTTTTTGCCTCCAAACTTCATATAAGCTGGGATTCCATTGCCTGTTCACTCTGTTCCTCAGAAGATTGGCTAGGTGTTCCAGCTGGGCACAGGGAGAACTGAGTTCCGCTCCCACCTACCTCACCACAATCTTCTAAAGTCATTTTTCTTCAGTCTTAACCTCACTTTCTGCCTAGGTCTCTGTTTCTGCATATTCTCTTGTCCCTGACTTGTTCCCTGCCCCAACCCCCCACCCCATTGGATGAATTCTTGGGAAAGATTGGGTTTTTCAGCTTTTCCCATTATGAGTCAGGAATTCCTGGAGGGATGAGGGTTCAGGCCCTGCCCAGCAGTGACCTCAGAGGATGCAGAGGAACCTTGGAAGGGCAGGGGATTGTAACAAAAGATTTTCCAAAATATGTTCATGGGGCTGGCTGAGCCTGAACCCTTTCCAGTGGATGTCTAGGAAGGAGGCTGAGTGGGCCCACTGGCCACCAGTGTGTAGCTGTGCCATGGGGCATGCAGGTTTCGACCTGTGTGCAGGGTTTTCCCACTCTCATCAGTTCTCACCAGGCCTTCTGTTGCTTCAGGGCCTTTGTACGAACTGTTTCTCTTTGGAATAGTCTCCCTTTCAAGCCTCACACCTTAGAAACCACTTCCTCTAGGAAGTGTCCCTTTATTTATAGCATCTGATATGGGCCCTCCCTTTTCCATGCCAGGGCAGCAACTTCTACTTTTTAACCATTACCTGGTTGCAGTTTTTGCCTTTCCCACTTGTGTGTCTACTGCTGTATCATTGGTGTTGGGCCATTTCTAGTCTCAGTAAATACTTGTAGAAAGAACATTCTGGAGTCCCACCTCATCCCATGAAATGCTGCCTCCTTCCTGAAGCTTCCCCTTCCTTCCCTGCACTCATAGATTTTAGGACTATGCTGTCCAATATAGAAGCAATTAGTCACATGTGACTATTTACACTAAAATAAGTAAAATAAGAAATTCAGTTCCTTAGTCACCTTAGGCATATTTCAAAATGCTCAGTGCCCTCATATGGCTAGTGACTATTGACCATATTGGACAGTGAAGATATGGAACATTAGCATCATGACAGAAGTTTCTGTTGGTCAGTGTTGTCTTAAAACAATATTTGGAAACCACTCTTCTCCTTAGACTCTTCCCCTCAGAGGGAGAATAGAACCATGATGGTAATATATATTTGCTATATGGATGAACAGGGGTGGCTTGCCCTGTGGGAGTTTCTGAGATGACCAGGGGAGCTCCCTGCTAGTCTGTGGACAGGTTGTTCTGTTTCAGGTTCTGCAAGTGAACAGAGGGACTTTTGTGACCCTGAGCTTAAAACTTGAACTTGTGGATGGCCATTGGGGGACTTGGGGCTATAAGAGTTGAGGGTTTCTTCAAGTAAAATGATGAAGGACAGAATTGGAGCTTTGTGTTTTAGGGAGAGCACTAAGCTGTTCAGAAGGGTGGAAGCAGCCAAGATGGCTGCAGGGAGTGAACTGCAAAGAGGTGGCTGGATCCAGGCCTCAAGCATGGCTGCTAGGCCCACCTCCCTGCAGACTTGATCCCCAAGAGAGGAGTGAGAGTACTGGGAAAAGGATGGGGCAGCTGCAAGGTCATGTTCCAGCCTAGCCCAGAGCAGAAAGAAGTTGAAGCAGGCCTGGGAATACCCCTTTATGCATCTCACCCTCTTACAGCCATTGGGCAGTCATAGTGGTGGAGGTCAGACCAGGGTGTGTCCCTGCAGAAGCAAGGGCTCAGTGATGCCCTCTGTTCTAGCCCTGTGAGCTTCTCTCCACTCAGTACCCTAGGAGGCTCTGATCCATAGTCCTGCTTCTCTTGGGCTGCTCTGAGGGCAAAGGGATGTGTCAACCCCTGGGCTGGAGGGAGAGCAGTCAGGTGGTCATGTAAAGGAAATTCATGCATCCCACCATGGGAATTGTAGCTCTAATGTTTCACGTCTAAGGGAGCAAGAACTCCCATGGAACATAAGATGGCAAGCAGGACCCACGTGTGTGACAGCGGAATTTCCTGTGGGTAAATCAGGATGGCATATTTCTTAGATTTAAAACTTGCTCTTGCTAAAACTCTTCTCTCCCTGAATCAAAAGAACTTATGCTAATGTATGTCTAGCTTCCTCAGACCAGTGAGTTCAGCCTAAGCCTATTGTCTTTCCATTTGCATATCTATCCTCTTGATTTGCTATCTTGGGTGTCTACTACCTAATGTAAATCTACAATCCATGCATAGTTAATGAAGACTATTCAGATGTAATGTGCCCCGAGAACAGCAATAAAAGGCCAGTTGATGCGGCGCTCCGGGTCTCTCCCAGATGATAATGGAGGGGTCAAGTTGTCCAGTGTATTACATGTAAAATTATTTACATGCTGCCATGGCATATGAATCCTGCTGGCCAGAATTCGTGACAGTCATGTGATCAAGGCCCCATCCCCACATGTGTACAACACTTGTATTTACACAAATATACAGATACACTCTAATTCTATTTTTAAAATTTTTTTATTGTTGTTCTATTACAGTTGTCCCAAATTTCCCCCGTTGCTCTCTCCAGCCCTGCCCACTTCCCTACCCTGGCTCCCACAGTTAATACCCACCCTGTTGTCCATGTCCATGAGTCATTTATACTTATTCTTTAACTAGTCCCTTCCCCTTCTTTCCTCTCTTATCCCCATTTGCCTCTTGTCCTTGAAGTCTGTTCTTTATTTCAATGTCTCTGGTTCTATTTTGCTTATTTGTTTATTTTTTTCATTGAGTTCCTGTTATAGGTGAGATCATATGGTATTTGTCTTTTGCTGCCTGGCTTATTTCACTTAGCATAATACTCTCCAGTTCCATCCATGCTGTTGCAAAAGGTAGGAATTTCTTCTTTATTTCTGCTGTATAGTATTCTATTGTGTAAATGTACCACAGTTCTGTTTAGTTTTTTGCAGAGAGCAAGGTTTTTATTTTAATTTTCCAGGAATTAAAGGGCTGGGTGTGGAAATGTACCAGCCAATGTGCCAGTTTTTTGATCCAGTCATTTACTGATGGGCAATTAGGTTGTTTCCAGCACGTGGCTAGTCTAAATAATACTTCTATGAACATTGGGGTGAATAGATTCTTTTGAATTGGTGTTTCAGGATTCTTGAGGTATAATCCCAGCAGTGGGTTTGCTGGACTGAAAGGCAGTTCTATCTTTAGTTTATGAGGAAATTCCATAGTGGTTTCCACAGTGGCTTCACCAGTCTGCATTCCCACCAACAGTGCACCAGGGTCCCCTTTACTTCGCATCCTCAGCATTTTTTTGTTGATTTGTTAATGATGATCATTCTGACAGGTGTGAAGTGGTATCTCATTGTGGTTTTAATGTGCATCTCTCTGATGGCTAGTGATTTTGAACATCCTTTCATAAGACTCTGGGCTCTTTGTATATACTCCTTGGAGAAGTGTGTGTTCAGGTCTTTTGCTCATTTTTTATTTAGTCTATTTTTATTTTTTAAAATATTTTATTTATTTATTTATTTTTAGAGAGAGGAGAAGGAAGGGAGAAAGAGAGGGAGAGAAACAGCAATATATGGTTGCCTCTCACGTGGTCCTCACTGGGGATCTGGCCCGCAACCCAGGCATGTGCCCTGACTGGGAATCGAACCGGGATCCTTTGGTTTCCCAGCCCGCACTCAATCCACTGAGCTACACCAGCCAGGGCCCTTTGCCCATTTTTAAATTGGATTCTTTGTCTTGGTGTGGAGTTGTGTGAGTTTTTTATGTATTTTGGAGATCAAGCCCTTGTTCAAAGTATTATCGACAAATACATTTTTCCATATGGTTTGTTCTCTTTTCATGTTACTGATGTTTTCTTTAGCTGTGCAGAAGCTTTTTAATTTAATGTATTCCCATTTGTTTATTCTTTCCTTTATATCCTTTGCTCTAGGGGACATAGTGGTAAAAATATTGCTGTGTGGAATATTTGAAATTTCCCTTCCTAAGTCTTGCTCTAGGACTTTTATGGTGTCATGACTTATATTTAAATCTTTTATTCATCTTGAGTTTATTTTTGTATATGGTGTAGGTTGGTGGTCGAGTTTCATATTTTCTGTGTGGCTGTCCAGATCTCCCAACACCATTTGTTGAAGAGGCTATTTTTACTTTATTTATGCCCCTTTGTCGAATATTAAGTGACCGTAGAGTCATGGGTTTATTTCTGGGCTCTTTATTCTGTTCCACTGATCTATGTGTCCATTCTTATGCCAGTATCAGACTGTTTTGACTACAGTGGCCTTGTAATATAGTTTGTCCCAGATATTGTGATCCCTCCCACTTTGTCCTTCTTTCTCAAAATTGCTGGGGCTATTTGGGGTCATTTATGGTTCCACATAATTTTTTAAGCATTTGTTCTGTATCTGTGAAATATGTCATTGGTATTTTAATAGGAATTGTATTGAATCTATAAATTGCTTTAGGCAGTATGGACATTTTGATGATGTTAATTCTTCCAATCCATGAACTTGGTATATGCTTCCATTTATTTGTGTGTTCCTTAATATTTTCTCCCAGTGTTCTGTAGTTTTCTGAGTATAGGTCTTAAATCTCTTTGGTTAGGTTTATTCCTAGGTACTTTATTTTTCTTGTTGCTATGTTAAATGGGATTTTTTTTCTAGTTTCTGTTTCTGATATTTTTTGTTGGTGTACAAAAATGTCTTCAATTTCTGATTATTGACTTTGTATTCTGCTATTTTGCTAAATTCACTTATTAGATCACATAGTTTTTTGGTAGAGTCTATAGGATTTTCTATGTATACTATCATGTTGTCTGGAAACAATGACAATTTTATTTTCGCCTTTCCAATTGGGATGCCTTTTATTTCTTTTTATTTTCTGATCACTGTGGCTACAGCTTCTAATAGTATGTTGATTAAAAGTGGTGAGAGTGGGGGACTTCCGGCCAAGATGGAAGCGTAGGTAAACACACTATGCCTCCTCGCACAACCAAAAGAGGGAAAACAACAATTTAAAAACAAAACCCAACCAGATATGACAGAAAATTCAGCTGTTTGGAAGTCCTACAACCAAGAAGTTAAAGAAGACATGTTCATCCAGACTGGTAAGCAGGCGGAGCCAGGCGGAGAGCATGCTGCAAGCCGGGAGAGGCCCACAGCCCAGTGCACCTGGAGAAGCCCGTGGCTAGCTGACCCGGATCCACCGGGGCCAAGACTGGTGGACCGGGTGGTCCCTCATATCCGTGAAGATAGACCAGGAGGAAAAGCTGGGGAGCGAAGCAGACCGTGCAGCCCACCAACACAGGGAAATAAAGCCTCAAACTACCGATTGAAAACACCGGTGGGGGTTGAGGTGGCAGTGGGAGGAACTCCCAGCATCGTGGCAGAGTTCATTGGAGAGGAACCACAGGGACTTAGATCTGCACAGCCCACCAACCTGGAAACTGGCACAGAGGGCCCCAATTTGCTTGTGGGTATCATGAGGTGACTGGGAGCCAGGGAGAGTGGAGCAACCAGGGAGAACTATTGTTCTCTTTCCAGCCCTGTTTCCACAGGCAGCATCATAACACAGCCTTGTGGGTTGCCCTGGTGAACACCTAGGGTTCTGCCCCTTAAAGTAACAGGCATGCCGAGAAAAAAAAAATGGCCCAAATGAAAGAACAGATTAAAACGCCAGAAAAAATACAACTAAGCCATAAAGAGATTGTTACAGAACAGATAGGGGTGCTGAACGATATGAAAGACCCCCCTTTTTATCCCCAGGGGTTCCTCCCCCTTACCAGGTTCACTTTGCCTGCCACCAGAGGAAAGATGTAAAAGGAAAGGAATTATTATTTATTTAGAAGTTGTACAGATTAAAGTTCTTTAGAATACGCATAAATGCACACAGTCCTTCCCTCTTCCTCTGCCCTATCTGGGGTACCATATCTCAAGCAGGCTCCTGGCACCATCCACGTGGCAAAAAGGGAGCACTTCCAAAGCTACGTGGTCTGGACTCTCACCCAAGCCACATGGTCCCCACTTGCTAAAACCTCGTGGTCCCAACAAGATGCTCAAGCCGTGTGGTCCCAAAAAGAGATGCCAAATGGCTGCCCCACCTGGGTTTAAATCCCAGAGCCAATCTTTCTCTGCAGCCTCATTTCTGGCTCCTCCCACAATTGGCCACAGCTGCCAGCATTCAGGGCCGCTGTGGCCCTATGGTGTGGAGCAAATTATCTCCAAGCTCTTCTGGAACCCATTACAAATCCCTCTTGGGGGCTCGCCTCTTAGCTGCACTCTGTTACAAGATAGCCAACCTATCAGATGCACAGTTCAAAACACTGGTAATCAGGACGCTCACAGGATTGGTTGAATTTGGTCACAAATTAGATGAAAATATGAAGAATACAGTAAGAGAAATGAGGGGAAATGTACAGGGAACCAATAGTGATGGGAAGGAAACTGGGATTCAGATCAACAGTGTGGACCAGAAGGAAGAGAAAAACATTCAACCAGAAAGGAATGAAGAAACAAGAATTCAAAAAAATGAGGAGAGGCTGGGACATCTGTAAACGTCTGAACATCCGATCATAGGGGTGCCAGAAGGAGAAGAGGAAAACCAAGGGATTGAAAGCTTATTTGAACAAATAATGAAGGAGAACTTCCCCAATCTGGCAAAGGAAATAGACTTCCAAGAAGTCCAGGAAGCTCAGAGAGTCCCAAAGAAGTTGGACCCAAAGAGGAACACACCAAGACACATCATAATTACATTACCCAAGATTAAAAATAAGGAGAGAATCCTAGAAGCAGCAAGAGAAAAGGAGACATTCACCTACAAAGGAGTTCCCATAAGACTGTCAGCTTATTTCTCAAAAGAGACCTTTCAAGCAAGAAGGGGCTGGAAAGAAGTATACCAAGTGATGAAAGGCAAGGACCTACATCCAAGATTACTCTATCCATCAAAACTTTCATTTAGAATGAAGGTCAGATAAAGTGCTTCTCAGATAAGGTCAAGTTCGAGGAGTTCATCATCACCCAACCTTTATTATATGAAATGTTAAAGGGATTAATATAAAGCATGGAGGGATATCAACAGGGGAGTGGGAGGGGGAGAGAGGAGGAGAAATTACAGAGAATAGGTAGCGTAAATGGTAGGTAGAAAACAGACAGTGGGAGGTTGAGAATAGTATGGGAAATGTGGAAGCCAGGGAACTTATGTGTATGACCCATGGACAAAAACTAAAGGGTGGGGAATGGGGGGTGTGGGGCAGGGGGTATTAGAGGGGGGAAAACGGGACAACCGTAATAGTATGATCAATAAAAGAAATTTTAAAAAAAGTGGTGAGAGTGGATACCCTTGTCTTGCTCCAGAGCTTAGTGGGAAAGCTTTTAGTTTTGACCCATTGAGTTGATGTTGGCTGTAGCTTTCTTGTATATGGCCTTTATTATGTTGAGGTATGCTCCCTCTATTCCCACTTTGCTGAGTGTTTTTATCATAAATAAGTCCTGTACCTTATCAAATGCTTTTTCAGTGTCTATTTAAATGATCATGTGATTTTTGTCTTTCATTTTGTTTATGTGATGTACCGTATTTTTTGGACTATAAGATGCACTAGACCATAAGATGCACCTAGGTTTTAGAGGAGTAAAGTAGAAAAAAATTTTTGAAGCAAAAAATATGGTAAAATATTTAACAACATAAACAACATAATATTTCACCAATGTAAATGTAAACAGCCAGGTAAGCTACATTTGGACTACAAGATGCACCCCCCATTTTCTTCCCAAATTTTGGGGGGGAAATTGTGTCTTATAGTCTGAAAAATATGATGCTACATTTATCGATTTGTGACTATTATACCATCCTTGCATCCCGAGATGAATGTCACTTGATCATGGTGTATGATGCTTTTAATGCATTGCTTGGTATGGTTTGCCAATATTTTGTTGAGGATTTTAGTATCTATGCTCATCAGTGATATTGGCCTGAAGTTATTTTTCTTTGTTGTGTCTTCTGGTTTTGGACTTAGCCTAATACTAGCCTCATAAAAAGAGTTTAGGAGTCTTTCCTCTTCTTGAATTTTTTGAAATTCTTTGAGAAGGACAGGAGTTAACTCTTCCCTAAATGTTTGGTAAACTTTGTCTGTGTAGACATTCAGACCAGAGCTTTTCGTGCCAGGAGTTTGTTAATTACAGCTTCAATTTCATTAATTGTTATCAGTTTGCTCAGGCTTTCTGCTTCTTCTTGATTCAGTTTTGGAAGATTATATGTTTCTAGAAAATTGTCCATTTCACTCAGGTTGTCAAATTTCTTGGCATATAATTGTTCACAATAATTTCTTACAATCTTTGTATTTCTGTGGTATCAGTTTTTACTTCTCCTATTTTGTTTCTGATTTTATTTATTTGGGTCCTCTGTTTTTTTTTCTTGATGATTTTGGTTAAAGGCTTTTTGATTTTGTTTTGGGTTGTCATGTGTTTATTTTCAATTGCTTCCAGAAACTTTTTTTATTTCTTCCTTGATCTCATTGTTAACCCATTCATTATTTAATAGCATGTTATTCTGTTTCTATGAATTTGAATGTTTTTGAGTATTTTCCTTGAGGTTGGTTTATAGTTTCAAGCTATTGTGATCCATTTAGATGCTTGCTATGATTCCAGTTTCCTTGAGTTTGTTTAGGCTTGTTTTGTGACTAACCATGTGGTCTATCTTTGAAAATGTTCCAATGCATTTGAAAAGAATGTACATTTTTCTTCTTTTGGGTGAAGTGTTCTGTATATATCAATTAAGTCCATTTGATCTGGAGCGTTGTTCCATGCCATGATATCCTTGTTGATTCTTTGTTTGGAAATCTATCCAGTGTTGACAGTGGGGTCTTAAAATCCCCTCTGATGAGTGTGTTGCTATTGATAGCTTTATTGAAGCCCTCCAAGGTTTTCTTCATATATTTTGGTGCTCTTATGTTAGGTGTATATATGTTTACAAGGGGTTTATCTTCTTGATGGAATGTTCTGTTAAGAATTATATAGTGGGGTCCCAGACCCGGCAGCCGCCCGGATCGGACGCAAGATTCTTGGGGAGGGAGCCAGATTAGGATTTGAGAGTAGTCAGATGCTTGTTTTGGCTGGAGAGCGTAAATAGGTAGAATTTCTTCAGAGAGTAAAAACAGTGGCGCTACGTGGCTGTTTGGAGAGGCCCCGCTCTCAACAATCGTGAGGTCGGGTGCGCGAC
>PVJI01028413.1:0-16563 GCA_004026765.1 Micronycteris hirsuta
GGATTTCCAGGAAGCCTATTTCCTTTGCCAGATTTGGGAAGTTCTCATTCATTATCTGTTCAAAAATACGTTCAATTTCTTGGTGTTCCTCTTGTCCTTCTGGCAGCCCTATGATCTGGATGTTGGGTCGTTTACAAATGTCTCTGAGGTTCCTGAGTCCCTCCTCATTTTTTTGAATTCTTGTTTCTTCCTTCTGGTCTACCCCATTGGTTTGAGTCCCATCTCCTTTTTTTCCCTATTGGTTCCCTGTAAATCTTCCTCCATTATCTTTATTGTATTGTTCATTTGTTCAACTATTTCTTCCAGTTTTGTGAGCATCCTGATTACCAGTGTTTTAAACTGGGCATCTGTTAATTTGGCTATCTCTTCGTCTGTTAGTTGTAATTTGTTCTGATCTTTCATTTTGGCCATTTTCATTCTTTTTTATCTCGGTGCACCTGTCAGAGTCTTAGGTGTTTGTCGGTGCCTGGCAACCTGGGTCGCTTTTTTGTGACGTTTCCTCTGGGGGCGGGGCCTGGGAGGGAGCAATGGCGTCTGCCATTCACCGCCACTCCCTATCACCCTCTGCTCCCCAGTTCCCCACTGCCTTTTCTGCCAGTCTCGGCCCTGCTGGTTCCCACTGGCCTCTCCAGTTACGCTGCCGGCCTGCGAGGTTCACCCATTGCTCGGGGTAGTGTTTTGTTTAGGCGCTCCCAGGGGGAGTTCCTCCGGGCAAACTGTCTCTCGCTCCACTCCTCTGCTCAGTTCTGCCCTGCTTACTGGCCTGGATGTACATCCTCCCCAACTTCCTGGGTGTCGGACTTCCCTTCAGTTCAATTCTGTCCGTTCTGGTTGTTTATTTTTCGCTATTGAGTTCGTTGTTTAAACTCTCTGGTTGTGAGCGGCGGTGCAGTGTGTCCACCTATGCCGCCACCTTGGCGGAAGTCCCCCCCTCTTGTAGTTCTTATTGAAGATATATTCTTGTTGTTGCCACCCCTGATGAACCCCATTGTGTATTGTGTAAAGACTCGACTGATCTGGGAAAAGGTCTTGGGGAAGCAGGAGATCTTCCTCAATATTCAGAGAGATATTACCTCAATATTCAGAACTTGAATATTGAGGTAATATTCAGAACTTGAATATTGAGATATTACCTCAATATTCAGAACTTGAATATTGAGGTAATAAATTATTAAACAATAAGTATTTATTGTCACCTACTATGTTCAGTACCACAGTGCTCACTATTTCATGGAAAGCTAAGGGGAAGTGTGAAAAGCTGTGCTGTATAGAATTTATAATGAAGTCCAGAATACGATTTTAAACAGAAAAGGTGAAATAGTCAGGTGATACTCAGAGGTTTAACATTTTAAGAGTAGTGGAAACAAAACACTATGTAGTGGAGCAGGCAGATTTACCCCTTAAAGAAGGGATAAAATTTGGACAGATTGAGATTATTTTTATAGTAGCATCTATTAAGTTTATATGCATGCAATGCACAATCACTATACCATGGAGGAGAAGTAGCCTAGCAGGAACATAGCAGCTATGAAGGATGTTAGTCTGGCTGGAATAGAGAGTATAATTTGGCAAATAGTGAGAAATAATTTTGCATGATATGGATGAAGCAGATTTTGGTGTACACAGAAAAGCCTTGAAATCTCTAAATTTAGGAGGTCCAGAAGAGACAATTTCATCTCTACAATAAACTAAGGTGGAAAATCATATGTTAAGAATGGCATGTCTGCAAGCATAAGTAATATGGACTGATTTGAGAGAGATGAAGATGGCAGATCAACAGGACACTATTGTAATAATTCTACTAAAGTGGTGGTTCTGGCACTGGGCAGAGAGAGAAAGGGAGAGAGGAAATAAAATCATTTAGGGTTTTTGTTGTTGTTTTGCTTCCATAGACAGGTGTCTCTCTGACGACAGGCAGGAAAGGTTCTCTGCTCTGAAGAATTCACGTAATTATGTTGGATCGCCTGGATAATCCAGGAACCTTCCTATCTCAAAAATCTCTAATCTCTAATTTGTACATGTGAAAAAATACCCTTGTCATGTAAGGTAATATATTCACAAATTTCAGTGAGTAAGACATTGAAATCTTTCCAGGGGGAGGGGGTGGGGAGGATTTAATATGCCTTAGACCAAAGCATTTCCTCAACTTCTCTTTCTCCTATTTAGCTATTTAGCAGGATCTCATTTAAATACACTATTATTGCTTTGCTAACACCTGCCTGCTTCAAGTATAATAATTTTATATCTCAATTTTGTTTCCTTTCACCATATACTGATTTCTACAACATAATTTTAACAATCATTAACCTGTGATTGTTTAAACATTGTTTGCCTTTGCCATATTATAAATCCCGTGGTTTATGAATGTCTGAATGTCTTACTTTTTGCATTGCTTAACACATACTTGGGCAAAGAAGGGCCCTGTTAATATTTGTTAGTCATTTTGTGAATTGATGAGTGGCCATCATTGAATAAAAGTACTGCTCATTTTCTAACCTCAAAATTTTGAGCATCTCTGGACAGAGTCCTGAAATGATACTGTCAATCATGTCAGGCTAGAGCACATGATCACTCCCTTTGGCAGCTCCTTTCTTGCTGCAGCAATAGTGCCAAACCTAAAGCGAAGGTTGTGCTGTCTGCCAGATTTTGATGTTTGCTTTGCTAAAGGCCAGGAAATACCTCCCCTACTACTCCTCTCACTGCAAATGTATTCTTACATCTGTGTTTACCATCTCACCTTATTTTCCATATCCAAACTGACACAATTTCTCTAGAAGTGTTTCTCTCAACCATTTACCATTTTTCCTGTTCTTCTCATCCTGTCTACAAGAATCCTCATCTCCAATCATCGTCCTCCCATGCAAGAACTTTTTGTTGCCTTCTAATTGGACCCTTTGCATCAATCTCACCCTTCAATTTGTTCTCTACTTTGCAGCCAGTTATCTTTAGTAAAACTAACACAAGTTTTATTATTCACTCACTTAAAACACTCCCATTCTCTCTTACTACAATTGGGGTAAAAAACAAATACCATGTATGTATCCCCCAAAATACTCAAGTTCTGCCAACCATGGCCTTATTTCATGCCAAGGGTCTGAAAACACCTTGACATCTCTCATTGTAGGCATTGTAAAACCTCAGGCTGTAACAGACAACAGCCAGAGAGCAAAGACTCTTACAAGAGGAGAGGAGCCATAGAATGCATAGATTACAAATCCATGATTCTGAGACTAAGAAACCAGATCACAGAGAAAAGCAGTCACTTTCTTAAGTCCATACAACAAATAACAACAAAGAACAGAGCTCATAAATTTTCCATACTTTCATATATTTGACTCTTAATGTCAATCTATTAAAGAAGTTATTATAAACCCTGATAAAGTCTGAGACAAAAATCCAACATGTAAAAGAAAGGGAGAAATTGGATGAAAGGAGAACTTTTTCTGGTCAGACACACACTTCATTTCCAGGGCTTCCCAAGGGTAGGGGCCTGCAGGTTTGGTCCTATGTACGGTAACTGGAAGAACTGAAATCACGGACAATGAGGTAAGAGAGGTGCTGGGATTTCTCCCTGGTTTATTTTTTTGTGGTAAGACTGGTAGGAGGCAGTAAAATGGATGGATAAACTTACTGCTTTTCTCTCCTTTTCCTGGAGAGAAAAGACCATGGAACTGAGACACAGATTCACTGCATACACTTAATTAACAAGGCATTATTTGTTCCATACTTTACCAAATATGCTATGTATAGTATCTCATTTATACTTAGAAAAATGATCTGAAGTAGATAATACTCTCATCTAAAATTTATAGCTCAGAGAAATTGAGCAATTACTAAAATTGCAGACTTGAGGACTGGACTCAGGTCCTTTTGGGGCCACAGCCTTTATTCTAAAGTTTTCTGCCACGTTGTCTTTTATAATATAAAGGGGAAAAAATGATAGAACCTGGTTCTTTGCATGATACTGATAGGCTAGAGTGCAAACTAATGGTCCACAGGACGAAGCTTGCTGGATAAGTGTTTATTTGATCCATGAAACTGTGGAGTGTTTAAATAGTTACATTTTCCATAAGAATCTGAAATTTTATTTTATTTTTAAAAACCAGCACATCTACTGTAATAATTATTCTTGGTGTCAGATGACTGACTACTAGTCTTAATGACAGGGGAATTTAAGAGTTAAACATTTTAGATTCAGGCATAGTCGATAGGCTTACATGATTAATGCACGTGGAAAGGTGTTATTCCAGGAACTGGAATGCATGACCATGTGACTCCAGGAGGTTGACGAGCAATTCAACCTTTGTGCCCCAGGGAGTCCTCAGCTGTGGAGGTGGTATCTGAGCCATTGTGTTCTAGGCAGGGAACTCCTGAGATGCAAATAAGAAATGTTGATCAATAGATGAAAGAAGTTCTAGGAAAATCACCCCCCAGACTACAACTATTATCCAATTAACCTTTTTTTCCAAACCCCTTACCTACTCTTTTTATAAAAAGGTAGGCTTCAGATGAGACATTAAGATAGTTTTTGAGGGTGCATAACCCATTGTCTTCTCAGATTGCAGGCATTCTAACAAAGCACCCATAAAGATTCAATTCAATCTTCGTATCTACTTACTGGTTCTGGTAGTGTCAACTCAAATTGAAAAATATAAAAATAGGAAAAACATCAGCGCATTTAGTAATAACAATCCCACATTCTAGAGCCGAGTAGCTGTGTCCCTTTTATTAGAGTTTGCCACAGATCACAGCCCAGCTGCTGTTATTTGTCTTCTACCATTTGACTTCACTCGTTTACATGACTGCACAGCCTGCGAGGGATTTGTGTTTGTCACTCTAGTTTTAGGCTTTCTGTGAGAGAGGGAAAGTCTCAGTGGTCTTTCCTTACTATTGACTTACTATCACAGGTCATGAATTCATTCCTATACCTTGGCCTTCTCTTGCAAACTGTAGGTTCATAGATACAAATGCCTTATTGACTCCACTTTTTAATAAGAATAGTAATAGTCAAATCTCATAATTATTGTCCATTTATTAAGCACCATATATTGCACCAAAGACTTTATATGATATGTGCTGCATTACCACATTTATTCCTATATTAACATTAGAAAAATATTATTACTTATCCCCATTTGACAGAGGAAGAAGTAGAAGCTTACAGAGGTAAAAAATGTTTCCTGGGACACACAGCTAGTAAGTGATGGGATCTGGATCCGAGGAGATCCTATTGCAGAGCCTGAGTTCTTAACCGCTCTATATACTCCACGAAATACAGCCATCTGCAGCTCGGGATCTTCAAAATGCAACTAATTCCTTCCTTTAAGCCTGTTCCTTATGAAGTATTCTTTCACCTACTAAGTAGTACTCTCATACACTTAATTCTTCAAAACTGAAACCAGGGAGTAATCATTGTTCATTCCTTCCTCTTATTCAGCCTACAAATCCAATAAACGGCCAAGTCATGAAAAAATTTTTTTCAACCAAATGTCTACTGATACTATTTACTTTTTTTTCCCACTTTGTCTATCATGATACTTATAACAATTTCTTATCTGGATGGCTGTAACATTTTCCCATTGTCTCTTCCTTATTAATTCTTTTTTACCTCTTCTCTAATCAATTCTCTATATTATAGACTGAGTGAATATCTTAAAATGTAAGCGTGACTATTTTACTTTCCTAGCTAAATACTTCATTGGCTTCCCATTACCATGAAGGTATAATTTCTCTTCTTTGGTGTGGCTCATACATCTGATTAGATTTTTGCCTCACTCATGGTCTAGTCTTCTGTCACACTCTTTATTTTTCCCACTACTACTGTCTAGAGCTTATCTCAATTCTATAAATTTCTACATCCTTTATCCCTCTATTCATTCTATCCATTCTTCCATTTCTTCTTTGGAGTAAAAAGAGAAGAAAATGTAATGATGCAAGAACACTTGGTAAATAAGAGAAGGGATCTATAGGTTCTATGAAACACCTTTATTTTTTTAAAATAACAACAGAAGGCTATTGAGGTTGTAACCAGAATGACAAAGCAGATTTGTATTTTCTAATGTATTGGGAAGCCCTGCCTGAGTATCTTAGTTGGTTAGAGTGTCATTCTGTTATGCCAAAGTTGTGGGTTCAATTCCCAGTCAGGGCACATAGAAGAATCAACCAATAAATGCATAACTAAATGGAACAACAAATCTCTCTCTCTCTCTCTCTGTCTCAAATAAAAAAAAAAGGAACTATTAAAAATGAGGTGGGAAGAGTAAGAGAGAACTAAAAGAAACAGGAAGAAAGCTGTTGCATTGAGCTTGGTGAATATGGAAGATAATGGAGAGAGTCAGAGATTAACAAGTAGGTGTATAATAGTGCCATGCACCTGAGGTAGAACACAATAATTCAGACTTAATTCTATTGGTTTGAAGGGTCTAATACTTTGTTTGGAGTCTCTGAATTTGTTTTTCTCTCTATCTAGAAGTTCTTGCGACCAAATCCATACTATCTACATAGGAGAAAATGGACAAGACCTATTCCTTGTATAGAACAATACCTGGAGCAGAAAGTATGCATTCTGTACATGCTATGAAAAGAAACAAATAAATGAAACAATGCATGTGGTTACTGTTGGAGGCTGGAAAAGTATCCATGGATCTCCTTAAGCTTGGGGCTGTTTCAAGGATTTCTCTTTTATTAATCACACATTCTCAGTGATATGTTTTACTCTGGGGAATTAGGTTCTATTTTAGGAATGAAAGTAATTACATTTATTGTGAGATGAAAAACATGCTAAGATTTTTCTTTGAAACTTTCATATATATCATATATTTATTCATTTTTTAATATGTTTATTGATTTTAGAGGGAGAGGAAGGGAGAGAGAGAGAAACATCATTGTGAGAAATATCAATTGGTTGCTTCCCATGTGCACCCTGATGGGGTACCGAACCCACGACCTAGGCATGTGACCTGACCAGGAATCAAAACCCCAACCTTTTGATGTATGGGAAGATGCGCCAACCAACTGAGCCACCTGGCCATGGCAATATATCATACATTTAAGTTGTGTAGAGAGCCTTGTAGGATAGACACTGGTAGGTTTTTTTAAAAAGGAAAATAGAGCTTATATAGGAAAATAATCTTCCTAAGCCACAGAGTTAGAAAGTAGAACTTTCCAAACCTGACACCAAGTATAATACACTTTCCAGTATATCACAATAACTCTTTAATTCATTATAAGATGAGAACATGACTTCCATATGAGAATGAAAGGTACAAGTACACAGTCTAGATATAGATTCCAGCTGTAAAGTTTTATGTACAACTATACAGTGACTTTATGGTTTTTCTGAAGTTTTGTGTGTGCACAGACACACAAGACAAAGTATCCGTGATGCTCACATATGTATTCCACTTTATTCTGTTTTCTCTGTACAAGTAATATAGGATCTTCCACACAATGGCACCCAAGGGTTACATGTACACATCCTTGCAGAAACAGATAGAGTGAAACACTAGGGATGGGGTGGGTACATGTTCTGCCAAGAGTTAAATGTCAAATGTGCTAGATAGCCTAGGAAGACACCGATTTCTTGTGAGGCCTGGCTCCACATAAACCTCATAGTGGAAGATTTTGTCTTTGGCCTCTCTGCAACTCACTTTCTTGATCCTGAACTAAAACTGTGCAGGAATATGACATTCTTTTACTTCCCTCTAGATTTTTCAAAGTTTTCCTTATTTTGTTTATTTATTTTATCCATTGATTTTTAGAGAGAGAGAAGCAGGGGAAAGAAGGAGAGAGAGAAAGAGAGAGAGAGATCAATTTGTTTTCCACTTATACATGCATTGGTTGATTTTTGTATGTTCCCTGACTGGGTATTGAACCTGCCACCTTGGCCTGTTGGGAAAATGCTTCAACTGAGCTACAAAGCCAGGACCCAAAGCTTTTCTTGACAGCATCTTATCTAGGCCTGCTTTCCTCACATACACTTTTTTTTTTTAATCTTGGGCAATGTGGAGGTACAATTGTAATACAAAGTTAAGTGGGTGTAAGAAATTATCTCTTTTTGGTTCATTGACTCATGAGCTTTTTGATATGGGTAGTGTCTCAACCTATTTCCTCTTTGTCCCCCACCCTCAACCCATGTTCTCTACTCTTTCTTGATATGCAAGGGATCAACAATGACAACAAAAAATAACTTCAGATATTTCTCTGAATGTGTTTCCTCTCTCACACTTCTGCCTCAGCTTTGCATACGCTGTTGCTTCAGACTGGACCATGATTTCTTACTTCAACTTCCTAACTCCTACATGTCCCTTAAGGTTGTCAATTCAGAGAAATCTTTCTCTGCCCGCCCCTGCTACAGAACAATCTCTGTTCCTCTATCAACTTCTTTTTACTATGAACAATACAATTTCCTATATGTATTTGTTGCGTACACAAGTAGCAACCTCCTTCATTTTATGTACATTTGATATTATAAGGATAGAGGAGTAATGGTACATTTAAGGAAGTATTGCCTCCAAGGCTAGACCCAGCTATTAACAAAAGACACGGGTCACACGATCTCGGATCTGTTTGGTTTTCACACTGTAGATGATAGGGTTCATCAGGGGAGGGAACAGAAGATACACAAAGCCCATGATCACTTGGACCAAATGAGGTGCCTTCTTCCCAAAGCGATGGATGATGGACAAGCCAATCATGGGAGAGTAGAAGAGGAGCACAGCACAGATGTGGGAAACACAGGTGTTAAGAGCTTTGAATCTCTCCACTTTGGATGCAATGGACAGCACGGTACGCAGAATCAGGGCATAGGAGAAGAGAATGAGCAGTGAGTCTACACCCACTGTAGAAACAATGACAAACATGCCATAGATGCTGTTGGCTTTGATATCTGCACAGGCCAATTTCATCACCTCTTGATGGAGACAATAGGAATGTGAGAGGACCAAGGAGCCACAGTAAGGGAATCTTTTGAGCATAAAAGGCAGTGGGAAAATGAGTGCTACACTACGGCCCAGGGAAGCCAGGCCAATTCTGCCAATGACTGTATTGGTGAGAATGGAAGCATAGCGCAAGGGGTGACAGATGGCCACAAAGCGGTCAAAGGCCATGGACAGTAGCACAGAGGACTCCAGGAAGGACAAACAATGAATGAAAAAGAGTTGGGCAAAACAAGCATCATGACCAATATCTCGTGCCCCGATCCAAAATATGCCCAGTACTGTAGGAAGTGTACAAAGAGACAGACCCAGGTCAGTCAGAGCCAGCATGGACAGGAAGAGGTACATTGGTTCATGGAGTGAAGGCTCTGTTTTAATGATAAAAACAATCGTGCAGTTGCCCAGGATGGAAACCAGATATATGAAACATAATGGGATGGAGATCCAGATGTGCATGTGCTCCAGCCCGGGAATACCACTCAGCAGGAAGGAGGAAGCAACGCTACTCTTGTTTTCCAGGGGTCCCAATGTCATTGTGTACGGAGGAAAGTGGGTGTTGAATTCCCTTCAAAGTCCTAAAAGAAATGAATTGAGAAAAAGCTAGTGATTGTGCTTGGAAAGAAAATTTAAAAAAAAGAAAAAGGATTAGAACTGTACAGCTCCTTCAAAGGTCATTTCTTTTTGGACCCTAGCTCCCTCTTATCATTTTTTAAAAATTACTTTCTTTAAATTTTTTCTTCTTGCTCCTTCAGACTAAGGGGTTTGAGCATCTTTATTATTCCTGTTGGCTATACTTAACTTTGCCTACCCCTTATGAGAAGACCTTTAATTAACTTCTCCTCACATGTATCTTTTCTGCCAGGACTCTCACTAACACTTTAAACTTTCTTTTAACTTCTCTTTCTTTCTCTTCACTTACCTTACTCCTTTGCTATTCCTCTTTCTTTCTTTTTTTTCCTTTCTCTTTTTCTTTTTCAACCACATGTAATTGTTAACCTTAAACACTGACAAATTCTTCACTCACTTTTTTTTCTGGTCTTCCTGCTATGGAAGTCTAGCTTAATCCAGATAGAGCATAAATGCTACTCAGCTCACAGAATTCCAAAGAGAACTGGAGAGTATGTGAATGGCTGTCTATAAAGTTATTTTTGATGGCTGGAGTAAGAAATCAAAGCTCTGATTTTTACATCAGTCAGTAACTGGCTTTCCCTAGAAGTCTAGGAATTAACTGACGTGAATGTGTGGGAGAAAAGACTGAAGTCCCATCAATGATGGGCACAGTGCCAATCATGACGCAGAATCCATGGGAGTCCACAGAACAAAAGGCAATGGTGCTGGTAGGGCTCATTCTTCTTCAGATGAAGAAAAATGCTCAGGAGAGGACAGTTACGAGGCAGAGGCCACTTGCTGATTTAAGCCTCCTGACTTCTAGAGCAGTGATCATTCCACTCACAATTTATATTCCCACTAGAGTATGAACTCAAAGTGCACAGGGGCTTTGCTTTGTTTATTTCTATAAAGACAGTATTTTAGAATGTGCGCTGGTACACAGTATGTGCTCAGCAATTTTTTAAAATGCATGATAAGAGTTAAATTTTATTTAGTTAACTGTTGCTAACTGGGTCCATGTTTTATCTACTTAAAATAATTCTATGAATAAAGTTCTATTAATACTATGACATTTTAGATGAGGAAACAGAGGCTTAGAGAAAATTAACATTTCTTACATCACGGTCAGGCCAAAATGGAATTTGAACTGAGATCTAATTTTTCTCTAGATTTCAGGCACTAAAAAACAATTACACTTTCTTCTCACACTGATGACAATTCACTGTTTGCTAGCAGCAGCGAGCACAAAATCAAGGGCTTAGTAGGGACAGGCAAATTACACAGTGGTTAATAATATGACTCGTAAATACTAAGGCAGAGAATATTTTTGACCTGAAAATAAAGTAGCATGGTGAGAAAAAAACTGTAATATCTAATGAACATTCAGTGTTTATCAGACAGTATACCAGGAACATTGCAAAAGAAATAGCATGAGACCTTAGAAAAGCCTTGCAAGTTAATATTATTACCTCAATTTGCAAATGAGGAGAGAGAAGTTCGGAAAATTTGGTCACGTGCCTAATGTCATGCAGCCATCAGTGACAGAGCTGGAACTCAAAGGCACATTTTGAAAATTTGAAAACGTTTAGGTTAACAAAGCTAAGCAGTGAACAGATGTGAGAAAGCTGTTGTCTCCTTTCTCAGCCAGTGCTACGACCAGACCTGGAATCCCATGAAGTCTGTTCTCTCTGATCATAGCAGTCTCCACTTTGGGCAGTCAACCTCTGCAGGCTTTCTTGTGCCTCAAATGTCTTTCTCTTTTTTCTCTGTCTCCAAATCTCTGGCTGAGCCTTCTGGGACCTCTTCTTAGTTCCACGGCTCAGCACCAAATACCTGCCCACTATATGGACTCTTCACACACCAAGGCTGGCTCCAGGCCTTATGCTAGAGAGGCTAAAACTAGAGACTCTGGCATTGGGGTTATGAAGAGAACAGAGGATGAATGCTTAATTCCCTGATTTTTATGCAACTGCCTGAAGTCCCCATTGAGAACCTTTTAAGAATCTTTAATCAATTCCCTGCTCTGACTGCCTCCCTCAACTTCATTATCTCAGACCTTGGGAATAGGGGAAAGAGAGGAGAAAAGAACGATCTTGTGAAATGTTTAGAAGGGGATCCCAGAGGATGTTATGTGTGTAGTTACAGCTGAAAGATCTGGAAAAAGTTTTAAACAACCTCCACCAATTCGGAAAAGCAGAGTGGGTGATGTTAATAGTTCTTTGTGTGTAATGCATCGTAACTGTATAGTTTATGCACGTTGGATGTGACAGTGTACATGTTGTGTACATATAACCATATGCAATATTTAAAAGGGCTTTTTAATTAATGGCTTTCCTATCACCAAAGAGGAAGCAAGAAGTCAGGCCAAGTTCTTGGAAATACTGTGATTATACGGATGCTTATTCTTGGTACCCCGTGTAACCCTATATGCTCTTGACCCCTGCCTACACTCAGAGACTCCATTTCCTCTTCCTGTCTCTGATCTACTCAGAACTTAACCCTGTGTTTCTAGACATCAAGGGACAAATTAGAGAAACTAACCTATTCTCATAACTTGTGGGTGACATAAGCCCCTGCAAAGAGTAGTTAAATCCAAGAAGGAATTTTATATGTTAATACAGGGATATGAACAGTTAATCATCTATTTTTGGACTCTGAAACCTGATAGAGAAGACATTTTAGAGAGAAGAATTAAGGACCATTTCAGTGTTATCATTACCCAGGTAATTAGTATCTAGCTTATTGGATTCCTTTTGGGAATATAAAGGTATAAATAGTAAGGAATGCCCTAGAACAGGGGTCCCCAATCTCCAGGCCATGAACCAGTACCAGTCAGGGCCTGTTAGGAACCAGGAGGTAAGCTTGGATGTAATGTGCTTGACACATCCTGAAACCATCCCCCCTGCCATCGTGGGCTGTAGAAAAATTGTCTTCCACGATACCAGTTCCTAGTGCCAAAAAGATTGGGGACTGCTGCCCTAGAATCCTCAATCCAATCATAAGAGATTATTCCAATTCATTGATTTGACTAGACACTTTGAAATGTGGTGGGCAGACTCTTGTGGCCACATTTCATTAATCTCTGTTGAGCATGTATGCTATGTGAGTATTATGAAGCAGTGTTCTTCAAATCATAGTCCCCAGATAATTAGGATCAGAATCACCTGTGACACTTGTTAACATTCAGGTCTGTGGGCCTCATCCTTACAGAATCAAAACTGGCATTTTTGACAACCACAAAGGTTTAGGCATTTTCATATAGCCCTTTTATATGGTTTATTTTCAACTCTGATTTCAGAATTTTCTATTTTCTCTATAATTAAAAAGGCATCTTCACTGTTAGCCTGAAATTTATTCCAAAATATAAAATCTCTTGTATCAGATTTCTAGGGCTGCAGCAACAGAAATACCACAGAGTAGGTGGCTTTAACAACAGAAATTAATTTTCTCACAGTTCTGTAGGTAGAAGTCCAAGATCAAGGTGTCAGCAGGTTTGGTTGGTTCTTAGGCCTTTATCCTTTGCTTGCAGGTGGCCACTTTGTCACTGCGTCCTTATATGGCCTTTCCTCTATGTGTCAGTACCAGCGTATCCTTTCTTTTTACAAGGACACCAGCTTTATTAGATTTGGGCCCACCCTAACAGCTTCATTCTGACTTAACCACCTTCATTCTAACTTAACCACCTTCATTCTGACTTAATTGCCTTCATTCTGACTTAACTGCCTTCATTCTGACTTAACCGCCTTCATTCTAACTTAACCAACTTCATTCTAACTTAATCACCTTCATTCTGACTTAATTGCCTTCATTCTGACTTAACCGCCTTCATTCTAACTTAATCACCTACATTCTAACTTAACCACCTTCATTCTAACTTAACCACCTTCATTCTAACTTAACCACCTTCATTCTGACTTAACCACCTTCATTCTAACTTAACCAGCCCTCATTCTAACTTAATCACCTTTTTAAAGACCTTACCTCCAAATACATTTGAAGTACTGAGGGTGGGAATTTCAACCCTTTTGGGAGGGCCATGATAGAGCTCATAACACTTGTTTATCTATATTTTCTATCATTTTTCCCATCTATTTAACAAATATTTTATGATATAAATAATACTCCTCCCACTCACAAGTAATATTTATTTACAACCTCTGAGTCTAAGCACTGAAAAGAAATAGGTAGTATTAGATGTGTTTTGGCAGATAATTGGTTTGAATCTCAGATGTTATGGAGAAAAAGAAAGAGAGACAGAGATAAAAACAGAGAGAATGCCCTTCCATCTAAATGAGAGCTTTGCCGGATAGAGGAATCTCAGATGTAGGTCCTTGTCTTTCGTGACTTTGAATGCTTCTTTCCAGCCCCTTCTTGCCTGCAAGGTTTCTTTTGAGAAATCAGCTGGTAGTCTTATGGGAATTCCTTTATAGATAACCCTCTGATTTTCTCTTGCTGCTTTTAAGATTCTCTCCTTGTCTTTAATCTTGGGTAATTTAATTATGATGTGTCTTGGTGTGTTCCTTTCTGGGATGAATTTCTTTGGGACTCTGAACTTCCTGGAGTCTATTTCCTTCACCAGATTGGGGAAGTTTTCCTTTGTTATTTGTTCAAATAAGTTTTCAATTTCTTGGTCTTCCTTTTCTCCTTCTGGTACCCCTATGATTTGGATATTGGAATTTTAATGTTGTCCCAGAGGCTCATAATCCTTTCCAAGATTACTCTATCCAGCAAAGCTATCATTTAGAATAGAAGGGCAGTAAAGTGTTTCCCAGATAAGGTAAAGTTAAAGGAGTTCATAACCACCAAGTCCTTATTATATGAAATGTTAAAGGGGCTTATCTAAGAAAAAGAAGATCAAAAGTATGAACAATATAATGACAACAAACTCGCAACTATCACCAACTGAACATAAACAAAAAACACAAAAACAAACTAAGCAAACAACTAGAACAAGAACAGATTTATAGAAATAGGTATCACATGGAGGGTTATGGGGGTGGTGGAGAAAATGGGGGAAAAGGTACAGGGAGTAAGAAGCATAATTAGTAGGCACAGATAGACAGGGAGAGATTAAGAATAGTATAGGAAATGGAGAAGCCAAAGAACTTATGTGTACGACCCACAGACATGAACTAAGGGGGAGAATGCTGGTGGGAGGGTGTGTTCAGGACAGAGGGGGATAAAGGGAAGAAAGAAATGGGACAGCTGTAATAGCATAATCAATAAAATATACTTAAAAAAACAGAGAGACTGTATTAATCTTTCAACAGCTTTGATTAGAAAGGCCATAGAATTTGATCCTTTTACAGGGAAGACAATCCCATCTGCTTTAAATTTACCTATGAAGCTTCTTAAGGGAAAAATGGTATATGATGTGTGAAGAGATAAAACAAAAGCCCATGTCTTCTAGCCAAGAAGAAAGTGGAGAGAAGAAGCAAGGTTGAGAGAGAAAAGGCAGAGAGAGAAGATATAAGGGAATATCTCATACATAAAGATGGCTCCTTGAGGAGACACAGAACTAGGGGAGAATAAAACTGATCCACAGGGAACATTACTGGATTGGACTGAGAGGACTGAAGCTAAAATAAGCAATTAAAAAAAAGTCAGTATTATTTTTATTGTTGTTATTGCATTTGTTTTCATGACCATTAATTGGTAGAAGATTATGAGGAAGACAGATGATTTGGAAAGAAAATAGTTAGCATTCCCCCCACACACATCCTAGTTGTAGTGTGACTAAACTTGTTCCCATGTATATTTACCTGGTACCTGTTACCTGCAGTGTATAGTTCTCACAAACATTCATGCACTTTTCACATCTCTTTTTCTCTTTATTTTTATTACTACAATAAAGATGCCTCAGTAATCCCAAATGTTAGTATATGTGGTAAATTAGAGTTCAGAAATACCAAACACCAGAAAGTCTAACCATTTGTTGAGAATTGATATATGTTAGACATTGTTAAAGATTTGCATGAATTATCTCATTTAACCTTCATAACAACCCAGCATGACAGGTATTGTAATTGTTTCCATACTCATTCTTCATTTGAGGAAACCAAAGAACAGAGAGGTAGGTAATTTTCTTAAGGTCACACATGTATTATATTGCAGTTAATCAACTTTTTAAAAAATAATTGGAGTTTGTTATTTTGCCACAGCATACCTGAAATGAAAAACTATGTTTGAGCCTTATGCCACAAACTTCCTCCCTTTACCCTAATCTAACTCTACTGAAAACATCTCAGTGATTTAAAAAACTCAAACTTCTTAGCAATGCGTTGACGGATTTGCTTGGTCTTGATGCTGTAGACAACAGGGTTCATGAGAGGCGGTACCAGTAGGTACACATAAGACATGAGGAGGTGAACAATGTGGGGCAGATGTTCACCAAAGCGGTGCACAAGAGACAAGCCGATCATGGGGATGTAGAAGAGTAGTACTGCACACAAATGGGAGACGCAGGTGTTGAGGGCTCGAAGTCGCTCCTGACGGGAGGCAATGCTTAGTACCGTACGGAGGATAAGGGCATAGGAGAGGAAGATAAGAAGCGAGTCCACACCCACAGTGCAGGCTACAACAAAGAGCCCATAAATGTGATTGACAATGATGCTAGAACAGGCCAGCTTCATGATCTCCAGGTGCAGACAATAGGCATGGGCCAGCACATGGGAGCGGCAGTAGTGGAAGCGCTTCAGGAGGAATGGCAGGGGGAGAATGAGCAGGGCACTTCTAAGGACTGAGCTCAGCCCCATCTTGACAATACGTGCAGGTGTCAAGACTGTGGAGTAACGCAAGGGGTTGCAGATGGCTACATAACGATCAATAGACATGGACAATAGAATTGAAGACTCCACTAGAGACAAGGTATGGATGAAGAAGAGTTGAGTGAAGCAGGCAGGGATACCAATCTCTCTGGCATCAAACCAGAAGATGCCCAGCACAGTGGGTAGTGTAGAAAGGCAAAGCCCCAAGTCTGTGAGGGCCAGCATGGCCAAGAAATAGTACATGGGTTCGT
>PVJI01028414.1:0-16552 GCA_004026765.1 Micronycteris hirsuta
AGGGAGATGTGATTTTGTGAGACACCAGAAGAGAAATTGCATGAGCTAAACAGAAGCACGAAAAAGTTGTCCCTGGGAGTGGGATTGTAGTCAGAAGTGAAGGATGAGTTGGTGGATTGGACAGAGAGAATCCAAGTATATACAGACTAAGTGAGAGGTATTAAGTTCCTAGCTCAAGCAGTAGAATGTCAGGGAAACATAAAAGATGCATTAACTTCCAGTCAAGATGGTGTTGTAAGCAGACATGGCTCGCTTCTTCACACAACCACATCAAAATTACAACTAAAATATAGAACAACCATCACTTAGAACCATCAGAAATCAAGTTGATTGGAAGTCTGACAACTACAGAATGAAAGAAACTACATCCATCCAGACTGGTAGGAGGCATGCAGACACAGAATGGGCTGACGTCTCACTCATTTGTGGTGGATAAAAGTTCAGGAGGGATGTCTCAGGAGCAAGGAGTCCCAGCACCACAGCAGGCCCCCTAGCCAAGGGTTCCAGTGCCAGAAGGTAAGTCCCCACAACTTCTGGCTGCAAAAACCAGCAGGGATTGAGTCAGTGGAAGGAAGTTCTAGAGCCTCAAGCAGTTCCTCTTAACCCGCATACAGATTCACCTACTCAGACTCGGTCCCCCGAGCTCCATTACCCCTTGAACTTAGCCCCCCTGAGCTCCAGCACCAGGGTAGCTGCTTGAAAGGCACCAGTGGCATACAGGAAGAAACTGAAGTGTCTGGCATCAAGACAAGCAGAGGCCATTGTCCCTTTTTTAAACCCTCCCTACACAGAGTCAGCAAGCTGGTGCCATATCTGAGACTCCATCAACCTGGCTTACACTGTTTGACCCACCTTGGAGATCCCCAGAGATTCCACCCCACCCAACTTACAGGCCCACCCAAGCTGTTCTTCCATATGAATGGCTGGCTGGTCTTGGCTCATGCTTTACAACTTCCAAAATCCTATCAAATAAGCAATAGCCGGCCTCAGTGAGCCCCAGGTTGGCACTAGCAGCAGCCAGCCTAGGTTCATAGTTTTGCTTTGCCTGGGAATCTCCAAGCTCAGCACAAATAGCAGCCATCTCAGATTGCTTTATGCCCCATGCAGCATAGCCCTAGGCAAAACACAGGTGGGGGCTGACCTTGGCCTGCACCACCTGGAAAACCCCATGCCAGCACATCCAGTGGACACTTAAAGACTACATCAGAGCATTACCACCCTGCCCCTGCACTGCTGATCCTCCATGAGGGTGGAGGTTGGTGGTAAGTGGTCACAGCCAATCCTTGCAGCTGAGTGACCTGGGTAAATCCCTCACATAGATCTGTCAGTGGCAGTCAAGGCTCAACTACAAAGGAGAGTGTACTGAGCCCACATAAAGGGCTTACTTTGAGTACCCAGCTTGGGTGATAGGGGAGGCTGTGCCACTGGAACCTATAGGACACCTACTACATTAGACCACACTACCCTGACATAGAGTCAAGCAGCTCTACCTAATACATAGAAACAAACACAGGAAGACTGCCAAAACGAGGAGACAAAGAAATATGGCCCAAATGAAAGAACAGAACAAAACTCCAGAAAAAGAGCTAAATGAAATGGAGATAAATAATGTATCAGAAGCAGAGCTCAAAACACTGGTTTTAAGAATGTTCAAGGAACTTGGGACCTCAGCAACGTAAAAAAAAGATCCAGTTAGAAAGAAAGGATACACTAATTAAAATAAAGAACAGTTTACAGGGAAACAACGGTAGAGTAGATGAAGCTGAGAATCAAATAAATGATTTGGAACATAAGAAAGCAACAACCAACCAATCAAAACAACAGAAGAAAAGATTCACCCCAAAATGAGGATAGTGTAAGCGGCCTCTGGGACAACTTCAAGAGGTTGAACATTTGCATCATAACGAGTGCCAGGAGGGGCAGAGAAAGAGGAAGAAATTGGAAATCTATTGGAAAAAATAATGAAAGAAAACTTCCCTAAATTAGTGAAGAAAATAGACTTGTAAGACCAGGAAGCACAGAAAATCCCAAACAAGATGGATGCAAAGAGGCTCACTCCAAGACACATCATAATTTAAAATCCCAAAGGTTAAAGACAAAGAGAAATCTTAAAGGCAGCAAGAGAAGTGAAGCTAGTTACCTACGGAGGAGTTCCCATAAGACTGTCAGCTGATTTCTCAAAAGAAACTTTGCTGATTGGCAAAGAAATAATTCAAAAGAGATTCAAGAAGAGATTGGCAAGAAATATTCAAAGTCATGAAAAGCAGGGACCTACAGCCAAGACTGCTTTACCCAGCAAAGCTATCATTTAGAATCCGAGAGCAGATAAAGAGCTTCCCAGACAAGAAAAAACTAAAGGAGTTCACTATCACCAAGCCATTATTATATGAGATGTTAAAGGGACTTATTTAAGAAAAAGAAGAGCAAAACTATGAACAATGAAATGGCAAAAAATATATATCTATCAATAATTGAATCTAAAAAACAAACTAAGCAAACAAGAACAGAGACAGAATCATGGATACAGAGAGCGTTTGATGGTTGCCCGATGGGAGGGGTGTGTGGGAGAATGTGTGAAGAGATGAGGGGATTAAGACACACAAATAGGTAGTTACAGAATAGCCATGGGGATGTAAAGTACAGTGCAGGAAATGGAGTAGCCAAAGCACTTATACACATGACCTATGTACATGAACAATGGTGGAGGAATTGCCTGAGGGTGTTGGGGGTACTGGGTGGAGGGGAGGCAAAAGGGGGAAAATCAGGACAACTGTAATAGCATAATCAATATAATATAATTTTTTTTTAAAGATGCATCTAATCCCAGTGAATGGCCCTTTTGTCTCTTTTCCCCTTCTTTTTCTACAGGAGGAATCTGAATGAGCTAGATCAGATTCAGCGGTACTTCAGCCAGAAGCTCACCAAGCCTTTACTTCCCCTCAGTCCTGAGACTAAGATCATGTCACAGTGCCAAGAGAGCCCTGCTGGAGACCATGGTGTGCCAGGGGCCAGCAGCATAGACCCTGAGAGCCAGTGCATCCTGGAGAAATCTAATAACCTGGTGTTGCAAGTCAGCTCCTTAATCACGGGTATGGCTCAGGACCCCTCTTGTTGAGGAGTTACAGTTACTAGGTACCTTTCATAAAGCAGTTGAATGCCTACCCTCAGACAAGCTCCTATGACCAACAGAGACCAACAGCTTTCATCATCTTATTTATTTATCATCTTTCTTTTTTTAAGGAGAGGCATAGTAGCATGGCACAAGAACGTGTGCAATGGAAAGAGCATTGATTGGACTGAGGGGAGACCGGGGTGAGGTCTTTGGTGGGTTTCTAGTATGGACTTAGTATTTGACTTTTCCCTAACCTTCCTTTTCCCTTCTTGAGGTTTCCCTAACCAAAAAAAAGGGGGGCAGGGTTGAATTAGATGAGTTCTTCAGTAGTTCTTGAATTTGTGCTGCTCTATTTTCAGAAAAAGACAACTACAAATATATTTAAAATTCTAATTCTCAGAGCCCAGAGTCTGCATTTTTAGCAAACACCCCAGATGCTTTTGGACGTTGGTACTCTATTGTCCACCCTTTGAAAAATCCCTTAAAGTGTTGTTTCTCACTTTGGCTGTATATTGGAATTACTGAGGGAGCTTTAAAAATCCAGATGCCCAGGCTGCAGCATAGGTCAGTTGCGTCAGGATCTCTAAGAGTGGGACCCAGGCATCAGTATTTTTTGTAACTCCTCAGGTAGTTCCACTGTGCATCCCAGACAGAGGTCACTCTAGAACAAGTATTTCCATACTTTCCTGAGATAAGAATCACCTGGGGTATTTATTTTGAAATACAGATTGCTGGGTCCAGGGTTAAGCCCTGGAAATGTATATATCAGGCACACTTTGGAGGTATTAAGAAATCATTTAGGTCAGCACCTGAACTCAACTCTCACTTGTTATCATTTTTGCTCAAGGAAAATGTGTGAATATACACAGGGATGGATAAGTTCCATTTTCTTTGTTGAAAGGAGGAAAAGCCACCAGAAATTGATGTTAAGTACAGATCTTCCTAACTTCTTTTCCCTGATATCTAACCTGTTGGTAGCCAGGGCCCCAGAAGTGTACTGCGTTTTTGGCTTCCACTTGCTTGGAAATAATATCCAGTCAGCTATTTATTGAGCACCAACCATGCTAGGCACTATTGTGTTACCAGTTCCAGGAATATACAGTGGTGGCAAGACAGGCATTGTCTTTACTTTCATCAAGCGTACATTCTATAGTCAACCAAAGAAACTGCCCTTCAGCCTTGGCCAGGTGGCTTAGTTGGTTGGAGCATCATCCCGTACACCAAAAGGTTATGTTTGTTTGTCCTCCGTCCGGACACATATCTAGGTTGTGGGTTTGATCCCCAGTCAGGGTGTGTATGGGAGGGGACCAACAGATGGTTCTCTGTCATATCAGTGTTTCTTTCTCTTTCTCTCTTCCTCTCTCTCTAAAATCAATAAACATAGCCTCAGGTGAGGATTAAAAAGAAAGAAAAAAGAAACTGCCCCCAGAAAGAAAGCAAAGAGCGAAACAGGGAGGCTCCTTTGGGGTGGAAGGGAGAGTAAATAGGGAATCCCTTTAAAGGGATATATTAAACAGGAGAGAGCAAAGAACTGAAGTATTGAAACTGAAGGGCCTTGAAGGCAAGCTTGAGAGTTTAATCTTTATCCTGAAAGAAATGGGGAGTTCTAAGCAAGGGATGACAAAATGAGAACTGATATTTACAAGGAGAGGATGAATTTTAAAAGAGAGAGATGATTGAATCAGGGAAACTAGTTTAAATAAACTCCCTCTGCCTCCATCATATCTCAGTACACTTTTGAAGTAGTCATTGGACAGGTAGATATGAGTGAAACTTGACAAGGAGTTACTGAATGGTGGTTTTGTATGTGTAGGTCCTTTGCTGGGCCCTGAAATTGCAACACGAATCACACATTTATGTCCTCTGTCTTTGAGAAGCTCACAATCTGACAGAAGAAATAGAGAGAGAAACAATTACACGGCAGCATTTCTTGTGCCTCCATGTGGAACACAGCTGTGTAGCCACCACACCCAGCAGGTGCATCCGAGAGTGCTTCCTGGAGGATGTGCAGTAGAGCGGGGCCTTCAGGGATGGGCTGGTTTATAAAAAGCAGAAAGACTACTCCAGGACAGAAGGGCAGTTCAGGCCAAAGAACCAGGATCAACTAAGGGTGCTTTCTGGTTCCTGTTTCTATTTGCAGATGGAGATGTTCCATTTTTATGCATCCACTCACTCCCCTCTGAGACCTGAAAGTTGTCACTGTATTAAACCGAGCCAGCACCTCTGTAGTCTGAGCGCTCCGTTGGATGCTGTGAAGGAGACGTGCTTCCTGCCCCTGGGAGTCAGAGTTGCCTCCCAGCTGCTTTTCCTTCTCAGATAATCCTATGAACATATGACATGTATCATGTGTGTTTATTAATTTAGTCCCTACCATTTCATCCCCAAAACAAGTTTAGGTGACTGGTAGCTTCCATTTATTGTCTATATATGTGCCACACAATGTGTGCCTGTTTATCTTATGTATTCATCACAGCAAAACCTTGTGAAAGGGTGGTGTTCATCATATTTTAAAGCTAAATAGGCTCTGGGTTGCAGGCCAGGTCAGGTCCCCAGTCGGGGGTGCATGTGAGGCAACCACACATTGATGTTTCTCTCTCCTCTGTCTTCCTCCCTTCCCCTCTATGTAAAATAAATTAATTATTTTTTTAAAAGATAAATGGGCTCAGAGAGAATAGTTTGCTGGTGACCACAGAGTTGGTAGAGATTTGAACCAAAGACTGACCAGCTCCACAGTCTCTGCTCTTTCCAGCACACCGTGCTGCCTCCATATCCTTTGTGAACCTCCCTGCCTTATCATTTGGGTGGTAGACATTTCCTTGTTTCCATTTTCCAAGTAAATCAGATACTTCAAATAGTTGTCATCAAATAGGTAAATAAGTGGATTCTCATTTTGGTTTCTAATATAGGTAATTACTGAAGTAAATGGAAGCATGAACATGCGCACCAGGACTCCCAGCTCCCAAGAATTCCTGAGCAGGAGCAGATAGTCTCTGAAAGCGTTTCTACAGATGTAACCACAACTTTAAATAGATTAGATTTTGGTTTTCTGATACTAGAATAAAGTGCTAGAAATCGTACTGCCTTGAATATAGTTTTACTGACTCTTGGGTGGATTAATTGTCTTTAAGATTTGTTCAAAGTCTGATTGCAAGAATACTTCTGAAGCTTGAAGCTAGTGTGGGAAAGTTGAGTGATCTGTGGCCCTACCTTGTAGTAAGAATGATATCTGTTGCTGTTCAGATCTGCAGACTCTCACCAGGAACTCTCAAGCATCTTTGAGCTCTCACCAAGCCAGGAGTAGAAGCAGAGATGTTACCACTTTCCCAGCTGCTCAGAACCCAGAAGCCGTGCAAGAACGAAGCACAACTCCAGACCTGCCATTGGCAAGAGCTCCAGATGAGCACACAGCCTCCCCTCTTCCCCCTGCTCTTGCAGAGTCTTTGAGTGGACAAGGAAGAGGAATACTCCATGAGTCCCTCAGTCATACCGTATCTATTACAAGGATACAGAGCAATGAGGAAAATGAGGCAGGCCCAGCCTACAGTGATGAGGACTATGAAGAAGACATCATTGAGCCCAGGACACTCAATGAGATCACCACCGTAACAGACAAAACTAGTCCTTGGTCAAGTTTTGTGTCAGACACAAGTGAGATCATTAGCCTTCAGCCTGATGAGGTGCAGAGGGTAGGCCCCTCTTGTCCTTCCCCAGAGCCTTGCCTTAGAGAGGAGCTCAAGGTCAGAAGTAGCTTTATGTTCAGCCCAGAAAGGGCTGTCAAACCCCACCTGCCTAGGCAGGGGTCTGCTAGCCAGAGTCCTGCTCCCTGTGAGCCCAGAGTCAGAGAGCCTGCCTCGGCAGACCCTCAGCTCATCCAGTGCACAGCGCTCTCAGGAGCCCAGCAGAACACTTGCTTACCAGGAGCAGATCCGGACCAGGAGCCCAAGGCAAAGGCCCAGGCTGGGAATGAAACTGCCTCCAGTGAGCTAAGTGACTCTTCTGATAGCTTCGAGAAATTCCCGCTGTACGTAGAACAAAAAGCCTCCCAGAACAAAAGGGAAAATCATAAGGGGCTATCCATTAACTGCCCTGACATCAGGCAGAAGCAGGCAACATCTGGACCAGAGGTTTCTACAAAGCAGAGCCTCCTTCTGTATCCTTTGGTGTTTCCCACAAGTAGCCCCTTAAGCCATGGGTAAGCATTTCGGATGCTGGTGCTTAGGCCAGCCTAGTGTGAGTGTGAGCAATGGCCGCCACCATCATGTAATGCACTGAGGGGTGTAGGAAAACCCTTCAGGAGACTCACCTGCACTGACAGGGTGCTCCAATTCTCCCATTAACACCAGCCCTCTGAAGCATAGTAGTTCGAACTGGGTTTAGATGTTGGGAGCACATTTATTAGCCTGCTCTAGCCTGATTAATCTATTGGGTATTTTACACCTGAAGGCAAGGCTGTGTCTCTAAGGAATGAAAGCTTCATCTCAGTTGAAATAGAAGTGGAGGATGTAGGCAGAGGAAAGAAGAGTGCTGTCACTGATTGAGCGTTCACTATGTACCATTCTGTTTTGCATGTAAGGAAACTGAGGCTCTGTGTTACAGTGATTTCCCTAGTATTTAATTTCTTTAAAAAAAATGCAAATGATGAAGCCAAGCGGGAAGGAAGTAGTCACAGTTGAAATGGCAGTGTTATGCGGAGAAGGGCACCTTCTTTCTCCTTTGAAACACAGATGGACACGTTATGGGGAAAGGAAGCCACTTAGGACCATCAACAGCCCTCACAGGTGCCGCCCAACCAGTTGGCTCCAAAGCGTGAGATGACTGGAAACTGAGTACTGAAAGCCAGGTCTCTGGTGGAGTTCTTTCCCAGCCCCGCTCATTCTGGCTTCTGACGTTGCTGCCTTTGCAGTCAATTTAGTTGTGCTAAGAAAGTATGGTCAGTGGAGGGGCAGTCACAGGTCCCAATTCAGACCTTCCCAACCATTTATTCTTGAAAAAAAAAAAACAAATATTGCCAGGCTCTATGCTATGTACTGAGGACAGAGACTTGAATCAGATCTTACCTCAAGAAGTTCCCATTATGAGGTAGGAGACAGGTAATGACAGTAACAGTAAAAAGTGACGTTTATTGTTCTAAGTGCTGTGGTGAGACACGTGCTAAAGGCGAGGAATAAGAGGAGGAAGCTGCCTTAACTCTGGAGGTATCCCAGTAAGAGACATTAGAGCCGGACCTCAGAGATGAATGGGTATTCTGTGGACAGAGATGAGAAAGTGAACTGTGTGTGCAGGGCCATCGCCAGGTGCAGGAGCCTGGCCTGTGAGCAGCAGTTCACGTGGTTAGAGCCCGGGGGTAAGTGGGCTAGTGAGAGGTGAGGTAGGGCTGGATCTTCAAGGGCCTTTCATGCCAGGCTCAGGTTCTTGGGCTCTATCCTGCAAGCAAATGAAACTTCAGCTTCCTTGTCTTTAAAATGGAGATAATAGAACTTTTCTTGGAGTTGTTGTGCAAATTAATGATGTAAACTACCTAGCACAATCGCTTCTCGGCCTTTTGGCTAAGATCAAGTGTAAACTACCTAGCACAGTGCCTGGAAGCGTTCAGTAAATGTTAACTGGCAAGCAAGAGTGTGATATGGTCAGATATACATGTTAGGAAAGTCACCCAGTTTCCTGTAAAGGGAGGATTAGATCAGAGGAGACCAGGTGGGAAACTCACAATAATAAAAGATGAAGAAAGTTTGACCTAGAGCATAGACTGCTTTATGATGAAGAGGGGAGGGGTAGGTTTGAGAGGATTCAATAGGCATAAAGGATGACAAAGAGGGAAACATGAAACGTGACTTAGAGATTTCTCAAGTTACTAGGTAGTGATGTCATTTACTGTATAGGGAACCGCACATAAAGATAGTTTGTGTAGAGGAGAAGATTTCCATTGTGGACATGTGCCTGTAAGACATTCCGGCCTGGAGTTCAGGACAGGGTCAGCTGTAAAGATAGTTGTCCTTGGAAATATTGAAGGGCAGCAGGGACAGTGTGAGAAGGGAGAACCACACATACAAGACAGTCCTGGGGGTGGATACGGAAAGGGCAGGCAGAACAGACACCCACAAAGAAGGGTTGGTCAGAGGTGAAGGACCAGGAGAGAGGTGGTGTGGGAGCAGAGTTTCAGGGATCAGTGGTCAACACACTGACACTTAGGACAGGCCCCGTAGAATATGGACTGACTTGTATTCACTGGCTTTAGCGTTAAGGAGGACAGTGCAGAAGGGGGAATGAGAGGCAAATTTTGGTGGGTGAGGGAACCAGTGGTAAGGACAGTGAGAACAAGCAACTTTTCCCCAGTAACGGGGAAGACGAGAATAGCTGACATTTGTTGAGTGTTTGATATGTGTCAGATACCATTCTGAGCACTTTGCATATATAAGCTCTTAGTTCTTAAAACAAAAAGTACTATTATATCCATTTTGCTGGTGAAGAAACAGGCACAAAAGTGAGCTTTCCTGACATTATTTAATAAGTGACAGGAGTCACTGTTGGACCAGGACCCTTAGAAGGGCAGGAGAGGATGGGCTGAAAGGGGGGACTTCATTGTTTCAGACTCACCCCTGAGACCTCTCCGCAGCGCCGTTCCTTCCGCGCAGCACCGGTGGCTGTCTGCCAGAGTCCGCAGCCGTCAGAGTAGCAACAGCAAGTAGGCCCACCTCCACAGGGCCTCTGAAGGAGAGTCAGGGGTTGAACCAAAGTAAGAAGTGATACATTTAATTCATTTAGTAGATATTTATCGACAACTTACTGTGTTCTAGGTACTATGCTGGGTGACAGGAATGCGGCTATGAAAGAAATCATCTCTTCCCCTTGGAGTTCAGAGTCTAGGCTGATGATAAACCAGTTTGAATCAGAACCATATTTAGCTTATTGAGCAGAAACAAAAAATTAAACATCAAAAAAGCACCCTCCTTCCCCTCCCAAATTGAATCAGTGCTTTAAACAAATATTTGTTCTTAACACAGTTCTAGATACTTCCAGAAGATACGGTGGAGATGTGAAAGATCTAGTATCTGCCTTCAAGGACTCACATCCAAACTGGGTGGACCAGCTGTGCCCACTTAGGCAGAGTTTCATTTCTGGATGTGAGCAGAGAACAACCAGGAGGACAGACCCTCCTTCCTTACCAGGCATATCCCTCCAGTCCAAGACACTGGCCCTTGGAGCCATTTTGTCCAACTGACTTCTAACAGCTCAGTTTTTGGCCAACAGGAAATATTCATCACTTGCTACCTACCAGGTAGCTCTAGGAAGTAGGCAGGTAACTGATGGAAACTATGCCATATTTGCCTTTGAGAAGCTTAGGGAATATTGAAAGAACATACACTGAGATTCATATCAGACTAGATCATCAAGCACTATCCTGTAATGCAAACTCTGCTCCAGACTATGAGAGAAGGAGGGGTCACTGTGGGCTAAAGTGAGGAGAAAACTTCCTGGAGGGGGTGGGATTTAAACTGACCATGAAGAAAGCATAGACTATGATTTGTTAGGAGTGGAGAGAGACTTCCAGGCAGTGATAACTGCTTGAGCAAAGGATTCATGGTCAGGAATAGAGGGGGGACAAATGGATGTGATTGAGGACAGTGAAGATGCGGTCTGACAAGTGGGAGGATTTCTATGTGTTTGTGTCCCTTAACGACCATTATAGCCCTGAGCCTATTGTGGTGCCCAACTTCTTTTTGCCTCCGAAGCAGTTGGAGGCCTCCCTGCGGATGCTCTCACTCTCTACAGCTTTGCCACCACCATCCACAACAGATCAGGTAAGGGACTGCCCTCTCCTGTAGAGTCTTCTGGTCTGTGGAAGTGTACAGACTGCAAAGCTACTCTGGGCTGGCATCCTGAAAAGGCAATTGCAGTGGCCGCTCTCCAAGTTTGTACTGAGCAGGTTCTGTGGGCCCAGCAGTAGGCAAGGAGCTCAGGAAAAGCGAGGAAGAGCAAATGTATTAAGGGTAGAGCATCATCAGTTAAGATGATGTGGGAGAAACAATGCAGAAGCATAAAAGCAGGACAGCTAAGAAATGCATACCTCGTGCTGTGGGAGCTCCAACTAAGCAAATGTGTACGTGTATGGATGAAGCTTCCAACAGGAGATGCCACCTTAGGAGACCCGACAGATGAGTGAGGTCTGGATGAAGAGAACAATACCAGCAGTTTACCTCCTTGTTGTTTACAGACACCTCAGAGCTAGCTCTTCATCATTCAGCTGAGTTAGGTGGCTGGTAAAAATCCCAGTTCTTCTGTTTTCTGTCTTAGCACAGCGCCTGACCTTTCTTGAAGATGGCAAGAAAAAAATAATGGTAACTACTTTTCTAATCACTCAACATTTATTTATTAGCAGGCATCATGTTGGGTGCTGAACATACAATAGTAAATAAGACAAATTCCCAGTCTTCGCGGAGTACAAATAGTAAACAAAAAATTGAACATTTATAGATGATGAATACTGGGTGTTCTGGTAAAGAACAGGGTCTGAGGAGTCAGTATTTAAGCTGAAAGATCATCGGTGTGGTACTTGCCAGTTACCAGGTGCTGCTTGAAGCACTTTATATTAACTGACATACTTGATGAGGTACACATTTTTATCCCTATTTTAAGGTGAGATACTGAAGCACACACAGCTATTAAGTGGTAGAGCCAGAACTGGAACCCAAGTTTTCTGATTTCAAAATCTGTGCTCCTAACTACGGTACTATAGTGAGAAGGAGCCAGCTGTGTAAGCAACTTGGAGAGCAGTATTCTGGGCACAGAAAACAACAAATGCAAAGGCCCTGAGGCCAAAAGCACTCAGCACGATCTAGGACCTGCCACAGAGCCAGTGGCACTGAGACATAGAGGCTGGCATGATGAGGTCGAAGGTCCAGATCATAAGAGATGTGTAAATCGTGGAAAGGAGTTTCGATTTTATTCTAAATGCAAGGCTATTCATTGAAGTGTGTTAAGCAGGAGAGTGAGATCTAATTCAATTTTAAAGAATTCACCCAAGGTACTGAGTAGAGAATGGGTTGTCTTTCAGACTTGGCAGCACGATGGTCATTGGTGATCTTGGAGGAGTAATTGCAGGAATGCAGTGGAGGAAGGGGCCACAGAGCGCAGCTGTGTGCCAGGCAGTGCTCTAGGTCCCGGGGTAGAGCAGGCTCAAAGCCCCAGCCTCATAGAACCTAAAAAAATAACAAGATAATTTCAGAGAATAATACACGCCATGGACAACATGTATTTAGCTTATTAATTATAATAGCTAATACCTATTTAATGCTTACTCTTTACTAGACATTATTCTAAGTATTTTACATGTATAAACTCGTTTACCATATTTTGCTGTGTATAATACGCACTTTTTTGCCCGATTTTTTGAGGGAAAGATAAGGATGTGCATTATACATGGGTAGTACTAATTCCTTATGTATATGTGTTTTTAATTCTTTTATTTATGCTTATGCATTAAAAATGTAACTAGAAAGCAGTAACAATATGCAAAGTAGTACCCTGGAATATGATAATTGGTTTTGTTTCAAAATATAAATAAATAAATAATTAAATTTAAAAATTAAAATGAAAGATTTCCTGAAAGTTTGGGCCAAAAACATGGGTGCACATTTTACACAGGAGCACATTAAACACAGAAAATATGGTAATTCTTCCAATGACCAAATGAGGTGGGTACTGTTGTTATCCCCACTTAATAAATGAGAAAACTGAGACTCAGGGCTTTCCATATCAACCTACAAGGTATTATTATTTCTATTTTGTAGAGATGCATAAAGGTTAAGTCAGAGTCTTAACCTTGTTCAGGGTCTCCCAACTACTAAGTGACTCAAACGTATGACTCCAAACTTTGCTTTTCATTACCCCACTTTAAAATCATGACACTTGTCTTATGGTGGACTTTTCTAACCAGTTTGTCTACTTTTAAATAGGCTTCGTTTTGCAGTTAACACTTAAACATTTTTTTATGCTTCTCCAGAGCCCGCTTTGATGACAGATGGGGTCAGTGCAGAAGTATCTCGAGAGCCTGAGGGTCTAGTGCTAAAGACAGGCCTGTAGATGTCTGATCCTTTTACTGGTTTTCCTTCTCCCTCTCCTCCTCAACTTCCCCAGCACCATTTTCAGGACACTTCATTTATTTGGCACAAAGATCAACCTAAGTTCCCACAACACCTCAGGGTTGTTTTTTTTTTTATTGTTATTTATTTATTTTTTTAATTACTTTATTGTTGTTCAGTTACAGTTGGCTGTGTTTTCCCCCCTCCCCTCCCTCTCACCCCATCCAAACCCACCTCCCTCCCTTGCTTCCACCCTCCCTCTTGGTTTTGTCCACACACCTCAGTTTTTATCAAATTTGTAAATTCCTAGAGGAGGAGAGGCACCAGTCCCCGCCCAGGAACTCTGATTCTTGTGGCCTTTATTCCAAACTCCAGTTTATAGTCAGCAGCTCATTTCTCTCCTCTCTGCATTTTCCCTCGTGTGTCCCATACAGATCCATCAGCATTTACGTGAGGGTCACAGGGCTATATCCAGGCAACAAGCACAAGCTTGTAAGTGAGACATCAGGGGTGAAATGCTTAATCTGCTAGTCAGTAGCTAAGTTTCCGAATCTCGAGTTCCTTATAAATAACATCAGGCTAATAAAATTCTTACCTAATAGGATGATGGCAAGAATTGCCCTAGAGGAAAAAAGGCAGACGCTGATAATTCCCTTTCCATCTTCCCCACTCAGCCAAGTAGGTGAAGAGTCAGTGAGTCATGTTCTTTAGCAGGGGGGGGGGGCTGTGAGCCACTTTGAACTGTTACGCCTCACCTGTCAAGCAAAGCTGCTGTTCCTGCCCCTGTCTTTCCGCCTTCGTAATGTGCCAACTCCCAAGGGGACATACTACTGTCCTTGATCTACTAAATATGAGGTACAAAATGTGGGTGAAGGACAAGTAAGAATTTTCATTTCAGTTAAAGAGCAAGTCTAGTTTTGAAAAGATAAGTCTCATGCTTTCCAGCCTTTTTTCTTTCAATGATAGCAAAATATTGTTTCTCTGATGATCTCAGGGTCAGTTCTCTCCTCTGGGTCCTGGTTACGGTAACCAGTCATCACAGTTCACCCAAAACTGTCCCGTTTTCAGCACTGAAAATCCTACAACCCAGGAAACCTCAAGAGGTTGATCATATTCACTGTTGATAGCCTCTCTCACTACTTGATGCATTTGCAGCTTCATGTTTTCTGAGTCTCCTGCTCTTGACTTGGTGCCCACCAATGCTAGGTAACCTAGGAATCAAATCAAGTATGTTTTGATTAAGGCACAACAAGTAGAGACACCAAAAAAATTAGAAAAAAATTTAAGAATTATATATATTTTTAAACATTGAAATAGTCACTATGGGATAAACCAGAACTATTATTGGGTCGGCCAAAATATTTGTCTGGTTTTTTCCATAAGATGGTTCTGCTCTAGTAGCACTTAGTTGTCTTTCAGTTCATTCGAAACAATGTTGTTAAATCGTATGGTGACAGCTGTCATGTCAGTGTGCATTTTAAAAAAACTTCTCAAAATTGGTGAATTTTTGCGTACTCATTTTAATATTGAAGATGGAAGAAAATAAGCAACATTTTCGGCATATTATGCTTGATTATTTCAAGAAAGGTAAAAATGCAACTGAAGCGCAAAAAAAGATTTATGCAGTGTACAGAGAAGTGCCATGACTGATTGAGTGTGTCAAAAGAGGTTTGCAAAGTTACGTGCCGGAGATTCCTCGCTGTATGATCCTCCATGTTCGGGTAGACCAGTTGAATTTGATAGCGATCATATTAAGACATTCATTGAGAACAATCTACATTATACTATGCAGGAGATAGCTGACATACTCAAAATATCCAAATCAATAAAGTTATTGGTGAAAATGAAAAATATGTCTTTTATCTTATGGAAAAAACTAAACAGATTTTTTGGCCAACCCAGTATAGACTTCCTTATGCCTATGGTTTATTTCAGATTTAATTGTGAATTATATGTGGGTAAGGGCACCATAATCATCTCAGCTTGGGGTCTCTGAAGGTCTTAAAAGTGACCTTACTTAGAAAAATTTAAGACAAAAAAGAGTCTTGTATTTATCCACATATTTATTATTACTTGTGTTCCATGCTTTCTGATTTCAGTCTAGAACCATTTCCCTCAGTGTGAAGGGGGCTCATACATTCTAAAGGAAATTCCCTTAGAATTTCATGTAGTACAGACCTAATTTAACTGATGTTCTCAGCTTGAGTTATCTGAAAATATCTTTATTTTGCCTTCATTTTGAAAGGTATTTTTTCCACTGGATGCAGAACTCTAACTTGAATTTTGTTTGTTTCTTTTAACATTTTAGAACTGTCATTTCACACCACTGATTTCCGTCATTGCCAGTGCGAAGCGGCCATCATTCCTACTGTTGTTGCCCTGAATGTACTGTGACCTTTCGCTCTGGCTGCTAAGATTTTTCTCTCTGGTTTTCAGCCTGTGACTACAGTGTCAGAGTTGTGGAGGCAGGGGCGGGGTAAGGGAGGGGAGCACATAGGCTTGTTCTCCTTTATTAATAGTGTGTAAGTTCTTAGGTTGGGTTATGTGGACTTACAGATGTTAATTTTTATTATGCTTCATAATTTACATGTGCTACATAGATTCTTTGAAACGTTACACAATGAAATCAAAGGTAATTAAAATTTTAAGAGTGCTTGAATGTTGACAAAATGCAGACACCAACTGCTTCCATAAAGTTGGCTGTGCATGTGGAGCAGAGAAACAGGATTAGTGACTGGAGGAGCAATGAGATTGAGGGGGAGCGTGTTTTGGTTTCGGTTTTTAAATATGGGACCAGCTACAGTCTTCTGTATGCTAATGCAGTGACTGAGTAGAGAAAGGGAGAACAGGAAGATGCAGTAGACGGAGAGAAAATAGGCACAGTCAACAGCTCAAAGTGAGAGATAAGGAGGGGAGGACAGAAGCCCTGTCCTGTACCCCCATTTGAGGATTCGACCTGTTCTGCCTCCTTCTGAGGCCAGCCTGGGCCCTGAAGGCAGAAGACGAGCAATTTGAGAGGCTGCTGGGCTCTTCTCAGCCAGTGTCCTGGGGCTGCTGTGCTGTAGTCGACTTGCTTCAGGGCCAGGCCAAGTGACCCATCCTCAAAAGGAGAGCTTGTAAGTGCTGGCTCCTTTGCTCTGGCTTTACCACACGATCTAAGGAAAGGCCTGATCCTTCACTCCACATTGAAATGATGCACCTGAGCCCAGGAACCTTCCAGACTATCTCTACTTCAAGAATTTGTGGAGCAGGTTTTTTCCCTCCATCCTCCATGTATAGTGGATACAGGTGTCTGTGAGACATTAGTCAAGTCTTCTGGTCTTTCTGAGTCTGTTTCCTCATCTGCCAGGTGGGGTTATCA